>QGMF01000244.1:0-45993 GCA_007821475.1 Lachnellula arida
ACTTGTTACCTAATGACAAATGTGGAGCTGTACAGTAAGGCGATATTAAACAAGCCACGAGATATCATACTCGATAACGCGTTCTCCAGCCGCGAATACAGAGATAAGTAAGAGCCTCTTTGGGACGGAGGCAGGGGAGATACGAGGTGTGATTCTTGTGCTCGGGGCTTTGGGAGGGGATTGAGGGGCGAGGAGGAGGGGATTGGGGTGGGGAGGGGGTGAGGCAATGTTGAGAGGGGGACGTTGGGGATGTGGGTGCAAAGTTTGAGTGGCCGGATCTGGATCCGGATGATGAGGGGGAGATTGAGGATGAGGTTTTTTTCTGTTAAGTGAGGTAGGGTGGGTTAGGATAGAATGGTTGAAAGTGTTTTTACTCCATGTCTCTAAATCCTCATTTCCTGGAATTCATGGATGATTCTCCAGACTAGAAGGTCAACTTGGGTAGGGAAATAAACGGTTCCAAGGAAAACATAATCGAGATCTATTACCCAGGAAAAATTTCCCCAAAACTTATAAAAAAATTGAAACGTGCTTAAGCAATATTCTTAAAGAGTCCCCGCTCATCCAGGGCGGCACTGATTTTTGATGTTCCAAGCCGAGTAGCACATCAAGCTCACTTTGGTTGATATATTTCAGAAATAATATGAGCGATTGAACATGGATAATAAAATCAGAATGAGTTGTGACTTTCATTGCCATTGGAAAACTCGGGAGGGTACGTCCGCCATGTCCTAACAATACCACAGCAAATTCCCCGCAATTAGAAATCGCAACTGACTAAACGAAACCAAGAAATGCATCTAATGGGCTGAAAATTTTCACACTTTGCCTAAAAGTCCGGCCGAGTTCTCATTATCATTAACTCATTAACGCTCTAGTGCAAAGAAAAGGAGTACAACTTGGGGTATCAGGATCCAGATGCAACTAACGCCAGTATGTCATGAAACTCCTCCAACCTGCAAAAAGCAATTTAGCCCCACGGATGCTTTTCTGTGCATCTCCCAAAATAGTCCTCAACGCTTCATCATCAGCAGACACAACCACTCCATCCACCCTCACTCCAAGGATCCTCAATAAGGCATCTCAATTTCGTTGGCTCAAATATCCCGGCATCCAAACGCTGCATTCGATCTCTTTGGCCTAGAAAAATCAGTCTTTGACTCGCGAGAGAGTTGTAGGTGATTCCGAAGGACTGACTAAAGAACCCTGACATGTTTGGGCTATAATTGACGATACCCTCATTGGAACCGCGCTTGCCGCAATTGCCCCCATCTTCGTAGCTCCTGAAGTACTGCAGCTTGCCTTGCTTGTTCTGCTGCTAAATTTGCCCCCTGAGCAGCTCGCCTCGCTTCTCGGGCTGCGTGCTCTGCCTGCACTCGCTGTTGCTCTCCCTGCATTTGTTGTTGCTCTACTAGCAGCCTCGCTCGCTCTGCTAAAGACCTATCCTGTCCTGCTGCTATCTGTCGCCAATAATGATTCACCGCTTGAGCTGGTCCTTCTGGAGATTGGGCTTTTGAAGGAGTGCGTACTCTTCCTTGGCCAGGTTGTCCAGGCGCTAGCATGAAATTGCCAATACGTGGCATGTTGTCGAGAAATTCCCTTGGTCTTGCTGCTAACTGAGCAGCAGCAGGTTGAGCGTCCATAGCATGTCCTTGAGCCAGACCTGGATCCTGGGCCAAACCTTGATTCACAAAGCCGAAATTGTCAACCCCGAATCTCTCAACATTAGGGACTAATGGCTGAGGTGCTGGTGGTGCTATTTGGACATTCACATCTCCCTGGTTCAGAAAGTCCATGTTTGAGACCAATGCCATGAAATCGTGATCGCCCATCTGATGCATTGGATCCTCCATCTCGTACAATATTGGAAAAGGCCTCATTCCTAAGGATATATTAGCCGGTGATTAACAACGATGACCCCATCGCGATATAGGGATGAGTAGTGGCAAGGCGAGTCACAGGTTGGTACTTGACGATCCCATGGGATTCAATACTCGTCTCAACAAAAATCTACTTACCTCTTCTGGCTCGGATGGGTTGCAATTGCGGGGGGTTTGCTTCCATGTCTGGCTGGGGTATTGGGGGATTCCCCAAGTATCTTGCCATTGGTATTTCGTTAAGTAAAGGCCGATCTAAATCACAATGTTAGCATGAGGACCACACCTCTAAATAGTATCAAACACCCGACGAGCACTTCCGGTCATCTACCTAAGAAATTGTTCAGCCAAGAGAAAGCGACACTTGATATTCTTTGGGATATTATTTTGAAAAATTCGAGATGTTTTCTACTGACCAGCGAGCCGCATCTGAGCCGCGGCAGCAAGATGAGCCCTAGGATCCATCTGTTTCCGTTGTTCGTCATCTTTCAAGACATTTTCTGACACATGAACTTTCAAATCCTCTTCTGTATACTCAGGATGCTCGGCTCGAACTTTGTCGATAGCCTCCTTCGCGGCTTTGCCAACATCAATATCGTGCCTCTCAAATGTGCTTTCAAATAATGGACAATTTCCTTGCCGGCCGCCCCTACTTTGGTCGTCGAAGTGATCATAGCTGCAAGATGCAGAGCAAACGTAACATTGGACGTTGCGGCATCCATTACGAGTGCAAGTCATCTTGTTGCAACCTTCGTCTTTGACGAATGGGGTACCGCATTTGTTGCACTTTCTGATCAATGCCGCAGACATTGCTTCCTCAATTTGGCGACGGATTGAAAGACCATTCTCCTTCATGAACTCATCGCAGCTCTTGGGAATATGCGATTCGAGCTTACATAGTCGACAACTCACCTTCTCACAGTCAGGTGCTTCGCATCGGAATTCCTTGTTGATTTCGACGGGTGGATATTCTGCAGCATAAGGGCAAAAAGGGCAGCTCTCGAGGTTTTCAATGCCTGCCATACGCAACACTGCTTCTTGCTCGTTTCTCTCGAGAGCGATTTTTGTCTTCTCGTCCAAGAACAAGGGTCTTTCTAGTCAGCAAGCGCGGAGTCATGCATGTGTCCGTAAGAACGTACCTTTGGTCTGAAGAGAAACCTCCTTCACAGCCATCCATTGACATGCAACGCAATATATATTTGGAATTACCAATCTCGGTATCGGCTGTCTGTTTTGCACAGGCTTTGCAGAACCAATGCATTGTATCCGCATCGCAGTGGACCATTCTATTGAGTGGGTAGTCGCCAAAGCAGCATCCACACTCTTGCATCGTGCCCTCTGCTATGGCTCTTTTCTCATTGGCTTCTTCTTCACGTTCAGCCTCGCGCTCTAACTCCCGTTTCGCTTCTGCCTTGCTCCTAATCTTTCTAGCGGCTTGTAGTTCTCGGAGAATTTCTATTCGTGCCGGGTCTGCTCCGGGGGTATCTATGTATTCTCGAATGTTTGCGTCTCTAAAGTTCGCCTGTGATTTCCGGGCGTTCTTGATTTTGTTATATGGAGGGTCGGCTGGGTTGAATGCCCTCTGGGCCTCTTCAAGAACACGGTACGCCTGGAACAAGCGGTGTTGGGATTGGTCGAGTGTGGCGTAGATGAACACCATTGGTGTTTCAGGAAATTCGACCTGTAGGATGCTTTTTCTGTGAAATGTTAGAGATGACAACAGTACTTGGTAAGTCTTGGGCCACACGCCAAGTCAACAATAGAAGCCATGATTTTAGGAGTCACACAGTTCACGTGGCATCCCGTGCTTGACGAAAAGAAACATATAGCTTACATGTACGTCCGGATAATAGTATCAAGAGGTGCTGCATGACTAGGAGCGCCATACTTGAGTTCAGCAGCCTCGTCCTCGTCGACTTCCCTTTTCCTTTTCAGTGTCTTCTGCTTGTCCTTGGCCTTGGGGTATGGTGTGTTCTTCTCCATCTTATCTAGGATATACTCAATAAGTCGATCGGAAGACCGTGAAACTTTGTTCCAAAGCTCAGAGACATGATCGAGGCAAATATCAGGGAATAGACCCAGAACAGCTGCAATGCATTGGGCTTCCGTCTCAAGTTGAGGTACTGGTTCGTATGCTGGTACTTGTGCCAGTGCTTGTGGCTGAACTCTGGCAATAGGTTCGGTATGAGGTTGTGGGGCCGGAGCTTGGGGGGCAGGAGGCTGGGATAATTGCTCATATGCCCGTGCGAAATGCTCATCGTCAAAATCGTCATCGAGGATAAAGTCGCCCATGACATAGGCAGCACCAAAGGGGTTTGCTGGCTGATCAGGCATTTGTGCGGGAGGATTAAAAGCGAGAGGCCGATGTGGAGGGGCTTGGTGAATGGCTTGGGGTGCAGATGCAGGTGCAGGTACAGGTGCGGCATAACCATTGACGTCCGGAGCTATGTTTGCTTGCGGTCTCTGTTCTGGAGCAGGATAGAAAATATCCTCGTCGAAGGGATCATCAGAGGGATCATCATCGTATATGTTGGCGTCCACAGATGGGGAGAGCTCAGAATCCTGGTCATCGTCGTCGTTGTCCGCCGTCAGATCAATAACGTCCATTGCATCCATTGCGTCCTTCTTTGACTTAAAAGCCTTAAGAGCAAGAAGCCTCTCGAACCTAGTTGTGTTCAAGGCAGTGGGAGAATGTCGAATCGTATGTGATGGCTGGGCCAAGGGGTTGGGTTCATTGACTGGAGGCAAGTTTACGCTATTCATGGTGAGCTTTTATTTGGGGCTCTGCTTTCTAAATAGGAAAGACCCGAAGTGAGGGAGGGAGGGCTTAGGCGTATATAGAGCGTTCGGGTTGGAAACAACAGATTCACCAAACTTGTAGGGGAGATTGACGCGTCAAGATGGAATTGGAGGTGGAAGGAAGATGAAGACGGACGATGAATTCAGTTTTCTCTTACCTTCATCATCATCATCATCATCAACATCATCACATGAGCAGGCAACTAGTAAGTGGCCGAAATGTAGAGGCTGATACTACTTGTATGCTTAGTAGTGAAGGTCGAGATTAGGGTTGATACCTGGACGGTTCACCAGGAACGGAAACGATGATCATCAGGCAACGGGTCATCACGTGGAGATAAGATATCCACCCCACTACTCGGATTTTAGTTATTCCCCACTGGTCTTCTTTTCATTGTCATCTCATCTCATCTTTTCTCTTCTCTTGTTCAAACGTCTCTACCCTATATACTACATACTATATGTACCTGTACCCGTACCTTTGTACTTTTTGCTGGTATACTGTACATCTCAGCAGCATCAACATCCAACAATAATGTCCGTAAGTGCGACTTAGACTTTCCGCTCATGATCCATCTTGAGGCTCAGCAGTCAAGCTGCTTACCTACCTAGGTAGGTAAAGAGGTAACGTAAGGTTAGCAACGGCTTAAACCCAAACATTACCTTCCTGTACGGGTGGGTGTCTTCTCTCCTAGATTCTAAATCCTCGCCTGCTGAACAAAGAACTTGCAAATAATTGCTCGCGATAAGGTATTTACCAAACTGCCTCTACTCGTAAAACCTTTCCATCCGACGCCCTTAAAATATGAAGTGGGGCAGGTCACGAGAAGCGCGCATCGTGGGAACTATAATAATATACTTCGTATAAATACCCTCCCTCTCCTCACGCTATCTTGTGTCTGCTGACCGTTTGGCCGGAATCAATTCCTCGTCTTCTTCTTTCTTTGTCTGGGCGTCTTTCCTAAACTTGTTTCTCCCCTCCCCTCAGAAGTCCATCGTCTCCTTTTACGTGTTTGTACATAAACTGTTGTCATAGAATCACAGGGCGCAAACAAGAAAGAATATATATAACCACCTTAGAGACCGAATCCGAGCAATCGATAGAAACTTCCTCAGAAACACATCCCCACGAACTCCCCCTCGAAAACTCCAAAATGGCCAACTACACCAGCGAACTTCCCCTCGCATCTGCGCCCACCCTGAAACTCGATCACCCGACTCCCAAAGAGAAGCTGGAGATATGGAGAGAGAACTGGAAAAACTGGGGAAGTGCTTTGTCTCTCGAAGACTACATTGAACGAGAAACACACCTCGCAGATATCCCACCCACGAGAGATGGCGGGGTAACTCGTACGTACCCCTCCCCTCCCCCACAATCCCTTTCTCACTGGAAGAACCCCAGACTAACCTCAACCCCAGACTGGATCCTAATAGACCCCACCCTCCCCCCAGACGCCCGCCCCATTCTCTCATGCTGCGAATCCCTTCGGCGCCGCACATTCGTCAGCCTCCCCTCCGGAGAAGTGCAAGAAGGAATAGTCCATGGCATTGGTAGTGTTTTCTCGTCTCCCCTCTACAGAGGCCGCGGCTACGCAGCGCGTATGCTCTCAGATCTCGGACCCATCCTAAACACATGGCAGAAAGAAGCAGGCAAGTCGCACTTCTCAATTCTGTATTCGGATATTGGCAAGAAATACTACACGAAACTGGGCTGGTTGCCTTTTGCTAGTTCACATATCTCTCTCCCTTCTGCTGCATCGCCGGCCACAAATGGTGGGAATGGAGATAAGGCGGAGGGTGCTAAGCTACTCTATGAGGAGGATTTGAAGGAACTATGTGAGCTAGATGAAAGCTATCTTCGCAACGAGGTTGCAAAGACGGCAAAATCCACACACAAGCCAGCTGTGGCTATCATACCCGACCAGTCTACCATGACCTGGCATCACCTGCGCGAGAGATTCATGTGCAGCAAGCTCTTCCCCCAAAAGACCCCACCCACAATCCACGGCGCCATATCGACGGGGGCTCCAGGCTCGAGAGTGCGGATTGTTTTCTCGCGAGTATTCTACGGGCCTGTGGCGAATGCCAAGTCCGGAAACACGCTCTATATCCTACGACTCGTTGTCGAAGACGAGACAGATACGGATGAGAATGCACAGAAGCTGAAGAGCGTGCTACAAGTAGCGCAGGCGGAAGCTAAAGAGTGGGAAGTGGAAAGCGTGGCTGCCTGGAATGTCAGTGATGTTGTGAAGGGACTGTTGAAGAGGACGGGCCTGGAATACAACCTTGTGGACCGGGAGAATGACAGCATCACTAGTTTGATGTGGTATGGAGATGGGAAGGGGGATGTGGATAATGTTGAGTGGGTAGGAAACGAGAAGTTTGCTTGGTGTTAGAGTTACAGGGAGATTCAGGTAAAGGAAAAGGTTGGACTGGGTAGGTAGGTATTATTACGTCGTGTTTTAGAATGCCATTGGCATGGAATTATACAAGATACCAAACTTCCTCGGGTCTAGTGATTAAGTGCTAAAGAACCGCAGGCCAAATCACCTGAAAGATCATCCCCAACAACGAATCCGGGATAGAAGCCCTCAATCCCACCAAGACAAAACGTTTCCTTCGTACACCCCATCGCGTCGTTTCCCAACATCAGAGACAAAACCCGACAATCAATCAATCAATCAATAGATCAGGTGACGGTAACACTCCCAACCCAACCCCAACCGGCACATTGCATGATCTCAGTAGCACATCCCATCCATCCCATCCCTAGCACCCTTCCGTACCACCCAATCATCCCGGGATGATGATGGAAGCCCCGGTATTGTGGATACGGTACGAACAAACGAACGATATTTCTGGAATCGGTATCGGTACTAGGATGGAGTAACGGGCAATACTGTACGACGAACAAACGCTGCTCTTTTTGTGGGTCGATAGACAGGGGGCAGGGGCGTATGCGTGCATGGATAGATGGATGTTTTGGAAGGATGTGTTAGATTGATTGATAGATGAATGAATGGATGGTGGTGGTGTTGTACAATACGGATGCGGATGCGGATCGATGTGGACGCGGACGCGGACTTGTTTGGATGAGGAGTCTGGAGAAGAGGGAGGTGACTGAGACATGCATGGTATAATAGAAACAGTAGGCCGAGACGTCATTGGTGAGATGAGGTGCAGTGAAATGGGTAAGTGTACTGTAATGGGAATAATACTTGATTTATTGATAGATAGCAAGTAAAGTG
This sequence comes from Lachnellula arida, assembly GCA_007821475.1. Taxonomy (NCBI): domain Eukaryota; kingdom Fungi; phylum Ascomycota; class Leotiomycetes; order Helotiales; family Lachnaceae; genus Lachnellula; species Lachnellula arida. Next base: position 7,925 of record QGMF01000244.1, read on the forward strand.
AAGTAAACCGAAGTGAAATAATCCCATTTCCCTTTGCAGATAGATAGATATCCTATCTCCACCGAAATAAATTACTCTAGATTACAATATTCCGTACAGTTAAGGATAGATAGACCCAGCCAGCTCCCATCCCATACAGTACGCCGTAAATGTTTCCAAGCTGGAATGAGAAAGTAAAGTTCTCGTACAGTAACGAGTGTGCAGTTTTCCAATCCCAATCCCAATATCCTGTCCCAACCAGCCGATTCGCCATCTCCTTCCGCCATTGGGAGATCTAGAGATGAAATAAACCCCGATCCGTACTCCGCCCAAAAAGGTCTGATAAGAAAATAGCGCCTCTCTTTGCCAGACTGCGTCTGTAGAGGACTTGTAGCATCGCTCTCCCCAAACTGGATCTGTAAATCAGTCTCCCGTCCCTCACCGTTGCGAAACATGGTATCAAATTGCCCTCAAATTTCCCCACCCACTATTCCCCCGTCTCATCCCCTCACCTATCCCGTCCTTGTCCTCTTACTCCCCATCACCCCATAACTCACCTCCCACTCCTACTCAACCTCCTCGCATGCCACACCACCTTTGCCCCAAGCCCTAGGCTCGTACTGCCCGCTCTGCTCCTGGGTCTGCTCGGATGTCGTGATACGAAGTCGTCGTCGCTTACATCGTCTTCGGTTACGGCGGTGGAGGCTATGGCTTTTTCGCGCATCAAGGAGATGCTGTGGAGATATGGTCAGTGAGTGATTCTGGGTCTGTGCTTCAATTTAGGGAGGATAGGGAAGGGTGGGGTAGATTAGAAAGGAAAAAGAAATATGCCGGAGAGACTTACTCGTCTTCGGAATACCCTGGGAAGTTTACTGAAGGACCGGACTGGAAGTTGAAAGGTGGTGACTGTTACGTGTGAGGTTAGGAGCTTGTTCAGAAATATGAAGAGGGGAAGAGGGGATGGGAAGCAGGGAGACGTACTATAACTAAAGAGGGGCGCCTCTCTTTGGCTTTAATGCCTAGTCCGTGAAGGCATTTATTGCCTATGCGAGCCATGACGCAAGGCATTGCGTTGATGTTGGTGTTGAATATATGTTGGATAAGGAAAGTGTGTTCTCTCAAAGAAGTGTTGGTAGTTGTTGGATGTGCGAATACGGAGAGCATCCGCGGTTTAAAAGTATTCTAGTCGACGCGTCTTCAAACGAGTTATGGGTATCAATACGCGTATGTGATGCGCCGAAACTAATTCGAGAAGCGTATAAAGTCGATGATGTTGTAAGGACAGTAGGTTGGCGCGGCATGAAAACGGAACGCTTGCTAAGACCGACGACAGAGAAACAGAACGGACGATGGCAGAATGAAGAACGAAAACCGCCAATATATAAGGATTGTAATATGCAAGTTGAGCTTCTCGAAGGTATGCTGATGAGGAACTTGAACTTGAACTTCCACCGAAAAAGAAAGAAAACCTGGGGAAATTTCAGAGAATATATAATGTTCGAAGGAATTGAGAATATAGATCCGCAGAGATGCTGCCAGGGGCAACGGACTATGAACGTTCTCGAAATTACCAAGAGTCAGTCGCACAATGGGATGAAGGTGTCACAGGCGGCAAACACCCTGGGAAGATCTGCCCCATTCCCAAGAGTCGCGGAGCAACGGAGATCAAAGACAAAACGTGGCAGCGTAACACCCCGTCATCCCTTAACCTTGAGAATTCGGTTGCCACGGGCTGATAAAGGCCTACGCTGGGTCGCTCCAGACAAAGAATGCTGTCATTTGGGACGGCTTATCAAACTACTTCGGCCTCCGAGCTGATGATTCGAAACCTCAATGGCTTCATGGGCTCTGCATACGAGAAGCTGAGAGTACAGAGGCTGGAGAAGAGGCTGGAAAGAGTCCCGTGAAGGGTGGTAAGATATAGAGCAATTTTAAGAATATTGGGTGAGCTGAAATGGGCTTGACGCCGACAGTTTTCGTGCAAGACTTACGGAGGGTACAGCAAACACGTGGAATGTAAGGTTATTGTGATATTGGTGCAAAGAAAAAAGTTGGGACATTATCACATTGCACTTGCAACCTTCTCATCAACCCTTCTATTTCTTTGCAGCAAGGTGCAGTTTCCTGTGTTCCAAAGGGATTGCTTCCAGGGGACCAATCAAACGGCCGGTAAGGGATACTGTTACGCTTGTTTAGACGACCCAGGAGCCTGTGCTACCGCATCTCGACAATTCGGAATAGACGGTGCCCGGACCCTCCTCACTACCCTCTTGTGCTTGTGTAATGACAATAACGATTTCTATGCGTGTTCCATAAACCAGGCTCGTGGCGCGCCAACGCAGCCACGATCTCACCATCACGATACGTCGCTCCATAGAAAGACATCGCGGTAAATATGGACTCGGGTCTATTGATCTTTATCTTAGTACTCAACGCCAAGTGTTGCAAAATGATTTCAAATCGCAAGTCGGCGAGGCTATAATAGTGCATAGAGTCAAGTGACCTCACATCATGGTGATTCGAATCACACGTCGTTTCTTTATTTAGGATAATCCTTGACGTGGAAGTTCTTCAGCTTGACAAATTGGTCGAATCCAAATTTGCTGAGGGTAACACCTTTTCCTGAGTTCTTCCAACCAGTCCATGCAAGATCCTATGCAAGTTAGCAGCAGACCTCGGAGTCGAGATTTTTGAAACAGTGGGGCAAAGTTGTAACAGTATATACTTACTGGGCTTGGGTAATCGCATCTATTGACGAAGACGGTGCCTGCCTCAACGGACTCGGCGAGTTTCGCACCTTTCGCTGTGTCTTTCGTCCAGATAGAAGCAGTCAGACCAAACTCGCTATCATTCATAAGCTTGATTGCTTCTTTGTCACTCTTGACTTTCATAACTGGAATGACAGGGCCGAAAGTCTCCTCCGTCATGACCGTCATATTGTGATCGACGTTTGTGAGAAGGGTTGGTTTAACGAAATTGCCGTCTGAAGGAGGTGAGTTAAATGAAGCGTTGTCTGGCGTTGCGTCTTTAGCCCCTTTCTCCAGTGCGTCCTTGATATGAGCTTCAATCGTCTCCTTAGAACGCTTCGAGACAACAGGACCAACATGTGTTTCCTTGTCAGAGGGGTCGCCAAGCTTGTAACCTTTCAAAACGTCCTGCACAGCTTCGACAAATTTATCATGGATCGTCTCATCCACGTAGATTCTTTCCAAGCTACAGCAGCTTTGGCCTGAGTTAAACACCGCTCCATCAACAATTTCTTCAGCGGCCCATGCAATATCAACATCGGATCGAATGTATGCCGGGTCCTTTCCACCGAGTTCCAAACCGACATTGACAAGTCGGTCTGCAGCTGCCTTTTGGACAGCCAATCCGCCAGCAACTGAGCCAGTGAAGCATACCAATGCTATCTTTGGATCTCTGACGATAGATTCGATAATAAGTGGCGAGCCACAATGGAAGTATTGAATGACGTTCTGAGGAAGACCTGCTTCCGTGAAGATGGAAGATATATGCTCCACGATAGTTGGAGTTTGCGGGGAAGGCTTAAGTACAACAGAGTTTCCAGCTAGGATGGCGGGAATGAGGGAGTTGACCAAGATCAAATACGGGTACTAGAATTAGTTAGCTACAAGAAGTATAAGACAATACGGTTTCTCCAACTTACGTTCCACGCAAAGAGAATCAACACTGGGCCCACGGGCACCTTGCGAATGAATCTCTTGAATCCCTTTTCCGCTTCTCCACCTGTGTCCTTCAATGCCTCTTCGCTGATCTTCAAAAGATATTCTCCTCTCTTTACAGCTGTGGCAACTTCTTTCACACCATAGGCAATAGGTCTGCCCATCTGCTCAGTAATTTCTTTCGCCAGTACATCTTGCTTGTCGCTCAACAGCTTCAAAGCTTTCTTCACAATTGCCTGTCGTTCTGCCAAAGTAGTCTTGCGGAAGCTTTCGAACGCTTCGGTTGCCACTTGCGGGAGAAGCTCGAGATCGGAGGCAGAAATGCCATTTCGAGTGAGTATTGGCTTGTTGGTTGTAGGGGAAATAGTGGTGATCGTTTCGACTGACATTTTGATGCGTTTTGGGGTGGTTGTGAAGCTTCAAGGTGTGATATGGAAGAAAGAGTATTTTGAACGTCTTTTGATGGATGAGCTCCAGTGACGTCTGCCCCGCTCAGCCCCGCTCCGCCATCGGGCGCTTGCTTGCAGGGTTTAGGGCGATTCATGTCGAAATTTCCAACCTCAGCCACCACGGCCGCCAAAAACTCGCAATAATACAAAATGGCGACTCGCAAGCTCAACGATTTCCTCGATGCTGGCCAGAGCGAAGATGATGGAAGTCAGGGATACGACTCGGAAATTGAGGATTTGAAGAAAGGTGGCAGAAGCCCCAAACGAAGGAAGGTCGATAGCGATACCGATTCAAGCGGCGAGGAGGACGAGAAAGAGGAACTTGACGTGCAAGATGCTGGAGATTCAGAGGATCCAAAAGATACCACAGACACCACGCTGCCTTCAAAACCAACAAGCAAAAGAAAGGCCCTTCCCGGCGTCTCAAAGCCCCTCACCAAGAAAAACCTCGTCGCGTCCGAAGCTGCAGTAAAACGATCCGGACTGCTTTACATATCTCGAGTGCCGCCTTTCATGAAGCCGACAAAACTAAGATCCCTACTCGAACCTTACGGTGCTATCAATCGCATCTTCCTCACTCCAGAAGATCCTGCTTCACACACACGACGAGTCCGCAATGGAGGAAACAAGAAGCGGTCCTTTACAGATGGGTGCGTAATATCGTCTCTATTTGCATTTTAATTGCCAAGCCGAGCTCTCGATTCATGTCTTGCGCTCTCGGCTCAGATCCTCAGGTACTCTAAGAGCCCGTACTAATTGTCCTATTCTTCTACAGATGGGTTGAATTTGTTAGAAAGACCCACGCCAAGCGCGCTTGCGAACTGCTGAATGGTCAGATAATTGGGGGCAAAAAGGGCACATATTATCACGACGATGTTTGGAACTTGCGCTATCTGAATAAATACAAGTGGAACCATCTGAATGAGCAGATTGCGGCCGAGAATGCGGCGAGGGCCAGCAAGATGAGGGCAGAGATTAGCAAGACTACGAAGGAGAATAAGGAGTTTGTGCAGAACGTGGAGAGGGCTAAGATGTTGGAGGGGATGGAAGCTAAGAAGGCCACAAAGAAGAGAAATGACACCGAGGCTACCTCAACAGAGGAGAGGGCGCCAATAAAACAGACAAAGAAGGGTGGAGGACGGCCAATGCATTTCAAACAAACACAAGTTGCTATGAAGGGGCGGTCTCAGTCTGATCAGGTCAAGGGGGTTCCAAGATACATCTTGTAATCTCAAGAGCATCAAATATACGCCCGCCTTACAACTACAGGTTTCCTCTGGACTAAGTACTGTGAGTTTCTAAGCCTCGAGCTAAAATGGCAGTCGGTATCAAGAACTCGGACAAGAACCTGAATAACCCGTCCCCAGTAGCCTTTAGTGAGGTCGAGTTATTCAGTCATTGCTTCTCCCGTGATTGCCTCCATGACCAATTATCTGCGCCTCATAAAAGCTTTTTTCTTCTTATCATAGCCTGTTAAATCACTATCAAGTGATGATAACTCTTTTACAGTTTGCGGAGTATAACTTGATTGGGCTCCCCTGACTATTATTTCCCCTTTGAAAATGGCATATCCAAGATTAGTTCAACAGTTTGAGCGTGTACCCTCAAACTCCGAATGAAAACTGCTAGCCTTCTATGCACAGCATATCACCTCGTTCGCTCCGACCCGGGTTCCACAACAACGTTTTCACGGTGGTATTCATACAACCAGACACGACGAGTCAATTAGCGTTGTCCGAGAATACACCAATTCTCGAGTCTCAGTCAAGGACGAAATAAGTTCCGGATAAGGCAGTGACCTCCCGATACTTGTGCGAGGGCAAGGACCACTTTGACGTTGCGTCGTCCCTGGCTGTGCCCTTTCTCGGACAATTTAGCTGTGTATGCACAACACGGCGCTGCCCGCATCTCACTGATGCTGAAAATGAGCATATATGTTTCACTGCTATTGCAAATCCCCTTGTTTTGGTTCCATAGCTCAGCGTGCGAGCTCGTCATGTCACATGCTGAGAAGTTTACAATTGCAACGACAGGATCGATTCTCAATTTCAGAATCTCCAATGTCTCATAATAGGCACATCACACAATGCCCTTCAATAGCGTTATAACAGCTAGCTTAACGCACTCTGTAGACACCCCAGAGACGTTTAATTCGGGTTTATCCCATCATCTAAACACCGCCGCCCGTACGTCTTTACTCAATAGTGCATTATGTATGGCCACTAATTTGTCCCACCATTCATTCATAATGTGAATTCGCTTGAGAAAGTGTTCATTTTGCGGCAAGCAAAAATACAAAGCAACATTGCCCTAGAAAAAAAGGCCAAAAAAAAAGAAGAGGGAGCAAAAGAAATGCAAAAAACCGACTGGACTTCACGCTATACATATAGTTTATTTATGGCCCGCAAGGCGGAACATTTCATTTATAGTATTTCGGTAAATCTCTTAACTACTTGCTCAGCAGGGCCGTACAATACAATTATATCCATGTACCATAAAGTATAGTTTTGTATCGACGATCCGGCGGTCAGGTAAAAACCCAAATCGCATCTGTTGCCAGAGGAAATAGTTTTTATTATTTTGAAGATTAAAATGCTTATTTGAAGATATATTGCATCAATGTTAAGAGCCGAGTTTGTCCCATTAGCCTTCCCCGTCCAGAAGTGTTTTGTCGTGGGTATCATCTGAACCTCAATATGGCTTAATGGGGTTAGACCGCACGTGGTCAACGAACTGTATATAAGTGACTGGTTTTCCAGAACCTCTTCTCTCCCTGCGTCTGTCCTATTATTAGGATATAGGACCTTGATCTATACTCGTCCCTTAACAGATTTGAGTTTTTTCTTTCTTTTTTCCCTTGGTATAATATATCAATGCCTTCCCACAGCATTGCCTCTTCTGGTTTTTTACGGCCTTCTCCATGAACGGACCGCCGATTATAACACTTAAACTCTCCATTATTTCAAGCCATGTGTCAAATGCTGGTCAGACACATTCCAAAGGAGTCACCGTACCAATGTTCGTTCCGTTCATCGTGCCAGAAACGCTTTTTGTTATTAGTCAATGCTGTGACGGAGATTGCAAACACGATCCAGTGCCATCATGCAGTACTCAACCAGCTTGAATGTCAAGATCACATTTTGATACATGATTTCAGTATTCAAAGCTACCGGACAGGGCAAGATAAAGTTTCAATTGCACTACTCCACAACATGAGCCTTTTCCAACTCTGCAGCCTTTTCCCGCTTAGCCTTTTCCCGCTCTGCCTTTTCCCGCTCTGCCTTTTCCCGCTCTGCCTTTTCCCACTCTGCCTTTTCCCACTCTGCAGCCTTCTCCAGCTCCTGAATCCTCCTCTTCAAATCTCCAACACCCGCTCTCATTACCTGGAATTTCTTCCTCATCTCCTCCAGCATCAACGTCCCCTGCTCTTGACCAAGTATCTTTTGGAGAGGGGAAGGATTGAGCGTCGGTTCACTGCCCCCCTGAAAAGACCCATTCTTTCTGATCATTTCGGTGTCTGCCCTGACCTTCAACGCTCTCAAATGGTGCAAGCTACGTTCCGCTCTGGCTAACATGCCCTCGAGATTCGTATACTCTTCCTTGTATTCCGGAACGAGCTCGTTTAATTCCGTAATGAGTTCTTTCGAGTACTTTGACATGTTGATATGTTGTCTATTGGGAGATGATAACTTTTTTGGTTCAAGCCAGTGAAATACAAGGGTGTTATATATAGCAGTCAAAGAGTGTTTAAAAAGATGATAGATATCAGGACACTCTTGTTGTGATTGTACTTCATGATTCATAGCCACTGTAAAGTGAGCCAATTCCTTGCTCCCCGGCGCCGCATCCTTGGCTCAGGCTGACATCCTCAAGTGACGCAGTCTTGATTCATGATGTTGAAAGCTTCTGTCTGAGAAGGGATTCATGAATTACCGCTCCCACTACATGGAATTTTGACGGTAGGGCCTATGATTTGAAACGGCCAATGCCTTGCCTTACTGCTAAATCTAAATTCAAGCTATGAAAACAAGTTATTCCAGCCTTATTGGATCTCTATGCTTCCTACACTAACTTTTCATTTTGGGAAGGGAAGATAGGAGGACTTCAGGGAACTTTTCGTTGGAGAGTATAATCATTTCAAGACATCACACAATCTCACACACTGCACCATAGTTTAAAAATCCAACGTTCTATTCCACATCCCTCTATCTAGCAGTACTACTTCCCCTCGCATGCTCTCAGTACCAGCTCAGTCCGATCCTCCCTGCGAGAAGAGTAACCGGTATCGAAGAGTGCAACAACGTGCTGCTTCTCCCTGAAATAACCGAGCGAGACCCAACCACCCCATCCATCCATCCATCTTACGCTCGCGATCGACCGCCCATGAACTTCGACCTGTAATCCGCGACCAAGATCTCCAACGCCCGCACTTCCTGCGCGATCCTAATATTTACTTCTGCAACCTCGGCCTCATTAGGATCATGGTCACCACGCTCGATTTGTCGTATGAAGTCTACGGTCCTGTTGTGTCTGTCGCGGGCTGGTTGCCAGTTGTCCTCCATCCACTGCCTCTGGTGGTCCCAGCTCTTTCTCGTGACGCGTGTCGACGTCCGAGCGGTAGCTGCAGGTGCTGGTGTCGGCGCTGCGGCGAGTTGTGGTCGTGGCATCGTGATGGTGTTGATAAGAAAAGAAATAGATGTTGATCTTGAGTGGATATTTAAAAGAGATAATGGGGAATGAAGTTGGTGTGGAGTGATGGTAGAGAAAAGACTGTTCTGCTCGACGTAAATGCCATTTATATAGCAGGCACATCTTGTGGTTGTGGTGATTCATTCACTCAACTGACGTCAAGATCATTCTGCGTTATTCATGGGCTGTTAGAATGTGCTGGAAGTGTGTTGGTTCTGAGATGGCAGGGTGGAGTCAAGTAAGTGTTCGCTCTGACTTCATCCTGACGCGGAAACTCTGACATTGCAACTTGAGGGTGACACCTTTTCTTCACCACGTAGAGTCTTAGAAACAGATGTCCTGTGTTACTTCCCTGTTATCAGGAAAACACCTCTTCTTATTTAGAACGTCGTCGAGCCAGTTGGTACACATTATTCAAGGGTTAAGTCAATAGAGAGTCTCCATCCCTCAGGCCTGAGCGCGACTTTCAGACCTTGGGATTCATGTGAAGGAGGGACAATTATTTCATTTTAAGCAACTTTAGAAGTGATATTCAAGTCCAACTTTTTTAATCGAAAATCAACGTATAATTATATGAGTATACAAAAATAAATGTCCATCTCTAACCACCCAGCCATACACTCGCCTGCAGCCCGAACAACCTTGCTGCCCTACGGCCTATCGATACATAGCAATTAATGCCACAATAAGATCACTGAGCTTTCTGTTAAAGATATCATTATCACCCCAGTTCCCCCCAAATGGAGGAACTCCACACCCCGATACAAACTGCCACAGATCATTGTACGCTTGTTGGACGCGAGTCCAGCGGTTCTGCGGCACGTAATCGTAATTCTGCGCTACCGGGAAATTATTCCTTCTAGGATTCCGAGGATTTCGATAGACCTGAACAGGAGGCATGATTAAATAAATCTTTTCACCGCGTAGGTATGGTTGATGCCTCTGGTGGTTGGAGATAGGCTCGAGTCGACTTGTCAAAAGGGGACAGATAGAGATAGATATGCAGAGTACCTTATGTTATTCCACTTAGTTTACGCCTTAACAACGGGTATATATCTAAATTTCCTGCTGTTAGTCATAATGACTCTTAGCCGACCATAGTCAAACTGACTGGATGCTTGCGTCAGATGAGGATGTGGTTCTGTTGGGAAGTTGTCTGCAGCCGGGACAACGATGTAGGATCTTGAGAAAGAATGACCAGGCTACTATACCAGCAGAAGTCTATGACCCCGCTACTTTCAGATGTGTATGAATTCCATACGAGGAAATACAGAGTGTCACCAAAAGGGGCTCTAGCGAGGCGGATCATGTGATAAAGGTCTGTGATCCAGTAAATATTCTGCTTGCTTTGGTAGGATGCTTTATGACGAACCTTTAACTCTGTCGTTTCCACGTCTCTCTTGCTAAGTTTTTAATCCGAATCTTTTTGGTCAATGAAATTGCTTGAGATAGTGCAAGGCGGGGAGGGGAGGCGGTGTCTGTCGACATGGCCATAGTATATATGCACGTGAATAGGGAATGCAATTCTAAACAGAGGGATCACTAGGGATCATTCTGATAGCAATGAAGCATTCGTTATCGAGGACAACGGGCACGTAATTCGAGATAGAAAGTTGCAACCCAACATCAACAATATGTCAAATTTTGAAAGGGGCGTCTGTCTTATCCATTCAAAACTGGTTATGGAAGGAGCAAGACTGAATTCGTAGCTATATGCTGCAGTAGGGAAACATGTGCTGAATGAATTGGCATAGAAGGGTAGTGAAGATGGGGACTTCCCCAGGTACTATGGAGAGTTGAATGCCGGCCAGAAAATAAGACACGAGTAAGATTTTTGAAGACTGAATCGGAGTTTAATCCGTGCTCCTTTTGTGAGACTACTTTTGCACCATCATGCATGATACCCATTGCTACCCGACACAATGCAGTGCCAAACTGAAGTTCCTCCGGCCCGAAATGCAATGCTCTACCCGAACGCCATTTCGTACCCTTTCGTACCCAACGCCAGCAACATGATTTGACGATTTACTCAGAGGTTATCCTTAACATTAAGCTCATCAAACTCATCCAGCAACTCCTCCATGTCAATTTTGGGCGTCTCGTCCTCCCCATCCTCCGTCTCCACCACACTCATCTCATCCGCCTCCTTCTTCGCTTGTTGCTGCGCTTTATACAACGCCATCGTAGCCCTGAGCTCAGTATCTTCCTCCACATCCCGCAAAAACATCTCGTAATCCTTATCCATCTTCTCCTGATCCGCCTTCTTCGGCAACAGGTCCCCGTCATCTCTAGCCATACGCTTGAGGCGCCAGTTACGATTCTTGGACTTCTTCTTGCGTGCGTAGAACTTCTTGACGAGCATTACGTCGGGAATCTGCGAGGAGTAGGTGTTGGATTCTTCGAGGGCGTCAAACTGGGGGCTGTTGAAGTTCGTGCCGGTTAGCATGTAGCCCATTACCGAGTCTCCGGGATGGAGGACATTTCCGAGGTGGGTTCGGGTGTAGTAGGTTTTGTCGTTGTAGCCGAGATCTGAGGCGCGGGCAACTGTTGCTTCGGCGAGTAACCATTTTCCTTTTTGTGCGCCGGTGGGCTCGATGTCCATGACGATGAATTCAGTAAGTTCTGTAACATTTGCGAGAGAGGTGAATGGAGCACGCCAGTAGATTGGTGTGCTGATGTCGGCTGTTTGGAGAGTGCTTGGATCGAGAATGTTGACAGAGGTTCCTACTCTGTAGCATAGACCAAGAGGGAGAATGTTGCCAGTCTGCTTTGCCAATTTTATAGGCAACGCAACTAAATCATCCTTGCATATTGGTACCAATTCCACCGAAAATGTAAATTTGTATGAGCTCGTAGATGTGTGGATATCCATGGATATGAGTTCTTGAGATTTCTTGGATCGGACTGGTGCAACTGAAGTCAAGAAGTCGACGAATTTCTCGGCTTGATTTCGTGCTGAGTAGTAGAAATCCAACCCATCCTTCACCTCCTTGATGTTGATCGTATCTTTGTGTGCGCTGTGCTTGAGGATGAGTTGTTCCAGGAACAGGAAAGTTCGCTTGTGGGGGACCTTTTGTCGGACTTGTACGCAAGCTCTCCAAGTATTCGCGGTGTAGGATTTCGCACAGTCGGGACATTGCTGGTAAGCGACCACATATTCCACCTCGAAAGATTGTTGCAGAACGACGCCTTCAGATACGGAATCTTGGATCGTGAGCTTAACCTTTTCTCTTCGAGAATGCGGTTCCGTCCAGATGAAGCTTGCATCAATAATCCTCACTTTGTGCAGACCTCGTAGTTTCTTCAGGCAGAGGGCGAGGAGTTCTCTGGATTCGCGAGCCGCCACAATCCAACTCGAGGGGGGCAAAAGCCAACGGTCGCAATCTCTGCAGAAATGTAAGGTGGCCTCGCGTTGGATGCCTTGGGATACATCGACGGTCGTCTTCACACAGTCATAACAGAGAGCACCAGCTGAGATGGTGCCGTCGATGGGAGCGCCACAGTTGCAGCAAAGAATTCTGGACGCTGTTAGACGGGGGGTGGTTGTGCGGGGGAATGCGGAGGGAGGGATGGATGACTTACGTTGCATTTGTCTGTTCACCTCTGTTTTGAGGAGCAATGGACACCGGGGCGTCAAGGTCCATAGCAGACATCGTGACGGATTTTGTGTGTGTTGTTTCTTGGATGCTTGGTATTTCCCCTCGGTGGGTGGTTGGATTGATAAGAATCTTCAAAAATAATTGCCCCGCCTCTGATTGATAGAGTATGACCGCATTTCAACCGAGCTTTCTCAGCAACGCTACTCACGTGATCTTTTAAGTCACAATTTATTTTATCTCTTCTGTATCGAGTAGAGCTCACGTACTGACACACACATAAAAGGTTATTCATCTATCTCTTTTAGACTGGTGTTCTAGTGTGGGAAAATAAAGGCTATAATCACGTGGTAAACATCACGTGATAATACTTGCTACAAAGTCGAACAGAATAGGAGGGGAGGGCTGCAGGGGTCAAGTCTGAGGCTATTATGGTTTGTAAGATGATATTATCTCCAACTCTTCGTGACCGGCCCGCAGAATTATTATGTCACCTTCGCTCCTCCATGTTGTGATATTCAAGAATGATTGCACCATCTCCTAGCTCCACCAATAACACTCCATACTGCGGACAACCCAATCTGGATACGCGGTTTTGATATGCTCTTTGACGTTGGTGAAGACCCCTCTCGACTGTTATCTCTAATGCTGCCCGCCAATGAAATGATGGTAACTCATGTACGTTTGCCGTCTACCGGCTTCAGGGGTTCTGAAGAGGGGTTATTGGATCAAGACAACGAGTTGACGCAATCCGGTACGACATTCATTGGAAGCCAATATAAAGGGCTTTGGGTCGCCACAACTCACCAAGAGACTTGTGACAATTGAGTAGATACTCGTACATCAAACAATATGGCTCCCTCTGCAACTGAAACCACCACTCTCCCAGTTCGCGCTGTCGAGACTCCGCAGGTCAAGTTGACTAGTAATACTGGCCCATACAAAGAGTTGGCCCCAATTGGCTACGAGAAGAAGGCAGAAGAGGAAGGAACCGACGCACACAAGGCTGCCAAGGTAGAAGCAATATCATATTGTCCCATATTCATCTTTCTGACCAACCTACAGTACAAGAATTACCTCCCGACATGGGGCAATGAGAAATACCCACCACTCGAGAAGTACGAGCATAGGGACCATGGCCTAGATGCCGACACGAGCTATCCTGAGCTCTTAGCCCAAGGAGTTACCACCAATGATCTTACCCCAACGATTGGGACTGAAGTGACGGGAGTGCAGCTCAGCAAGCTGAGCAATGCCGGCAAGGATCAACTGGCCCGATTCGTGGCGGAGCGTAAGGTTGTGGCTTTCCGGGACCAGGACTTTGCCGACTTGCCCATTGGCGAGGCTCTCGACTATGGCAGGTATTTTGGACGTCTACATATCCATCCAACATCTGGCGCTCCAGAGGGCTTCCCGGAAGTACATCTCGTACATAGAGGTGCCGGAGACAAGACCGCAGAATCATTCTTCCAAACAAGAACAAGTTCTGTAGCGTGGCACTCGTAAGTTCTTCCGTTCTTCCTTTTCATGCATAAGACCTTTTGGAAGTAATCATGCTGAACCAAATCTTCCATAGAGACGTGTCGTACGAACAACAACCACCCGGAACCACTTTCCTCTACATTCTCGATGTACCAGAGACCGGTGGAGATACTCTCTTCGCAAATCAAGTTGAGGCATACAATCGACTGAGTCCAGGTTTTCAGGAGAGGCTTCACGGCTTGAAGGCTACCCACTCGGGCATTGAGCAAGTCAACGCCTCAAGGGGTAAGGGTGGAGCCGTTCGTCGAGAGCCGGTGGTCAGTGAACACCCAATCGTTAGAACCCATCCCGTGACAGGAGAGAAGGCCTTATATGTCAACCCCCAATGTGAGTACAGACGGCACTGTTTATCAACACATCACTGATAGCCGCTCAGTCACCAGAAGTATTGTCGGATACAAACAAGAAGAGAGTGATGCTTTACTAGTAAGCAAAATCCACCTGAAGCAAGCAAAGATCGCTTGGAGACTAACCACCCTATGCAGAAATTTTTGTACGATCACATCGCCTACGGAGCGGATTTCCAAGCACGCGTAAAATGGGCCGAGAAGACAGTGGTAGTGTGGGACAACCGGGTGACGCTTCACTCAGCGCTTGTCGACTGGAAGAGTGGACAGAGACGACACTTGGCTCGCATTGCACCGCAAGCAGAGCCACCGACGGAAACCCCTTTCAAGGCATGAAACTTCATAGCGTAGCCTGATTAGCCAGACCACATAAAACTCGTATATTGTACTGATTCCCCAATCGTCGGGCACCGCGGTGACATCTGGAACCCTTTGCTTTCACAGAAACATAGGAATAGCGTCACGTTTCTTTTTCTGTTGTTCGAGCTCTTGCTGTTTTGTCTTCTGTCGAGCAAATTCCACCCGGGACATTCGGGGTTTAGCAGTATTCGAAACGGGGGTAACCTTGGCCTCCTGAAGGAGGCCTCGCGATGATGACTTCTCAATAGCAACCAATTTCTTGGGCAAGGAACTGACATCTGATTTGGAGACACTTCCTGTAGCCTTCATAAGTTTCGTGGTTGGAATGTTTGGATGAGAACTAGACAGCAAGCTATCCGTAGAGGTTTGCTTGGGATTAAGGGCATGTAGCCTTGGGGCCGGTATTGGTGCATCGAGGTCATCGTCATCTTCGTCCGATGACGCTGTTGAGCTCTCATGGCCAGTATGGGGCGCGTTTCTACCCCGGGAAGCTCTGGGTGATTCTGTGACTGACAATTGAGAAGACCTTAACAGCGCTGATGGCCGTTGGAAGCCCGCAGCAGCTCGTGTGGTCGTAGTAGTTTTAACCGACGCAATTCTTCCCAAGGATGCCGCTTTCTTACGAGGACTATCCATTAAGCCGTGCAGAGTAGTACCCACATATGGAAGATCTACAGCATCATCGCTATCATCAGAATCCTTAGGATCTCCAGGTTTTTGATTCAGGATATTTTCAATGGCATTCCTCTGAGTCTTTGATCGGTTGACACTTTCAACCTTTCGCTTAGTTTGATCAGGCATTCTTCCCGTGACTGGACGTGATATCGAGTTGATTTCATCGGCCTTTTGAGCCTTCACACGCTTTTGTTGACGCTTGTACTCAGCGGTGTGAAGATGGACGGTGAACGGTTGTGCAGCCGTAAGGAATTCATCCTCTACCATACGGAACTTGTCGTCTTGCTCGATGCCCTCATCCATAAATCTAAATCCACGTCAGCAAGTCCAAAGGTAATTTTCAATGATTCTACCTTTCCGTAGGTGGTTCTGGAGCGGGTGAAGTTGAAGGAGCGCGAGCTTGGACATGTGAGCTTGATATTGAGTGGATTGTTAGAGTAGGGATTCTTATTACCTTGCCCACTCGACTTTCCTTTCCTCGATGAAGCAGGCGCATCATCTGAATCGCTTCCCGGGGTCGAAGCTTCGACCTTTTGCCGTTTCGGGGTCGACCTCGCAGCTGTAGCAGGTCTTTTGGTCACGAGAGTTGTGGAGTTACTCGTTGCCCAAGGAAGTTTGCGAGGCATTTTGAATAAGCTGAAGACACTTCTTCCACATATGAGAAGACTTTCGGGTTGCACTAGATGTTTTGCGCATTTCATATGTCTTGTCACCGCGTCTGGTATTCAACGACTCAACGAGTCGGCGAGTCGTCAAGGACGCGACTCTCGCCAAGCCTCCCAGACCAAAGACAATTGATCCTTTGCTAGCAAATGTGATTCAAATCCAAACAGGTTGACGGTGAATTCGGGTATTCAAAATGGGTTCATACTCCTGGTACGTCGTGTTATTGAATCTGATGAAGTCGTTGAAACCTGGAAGTCGCGAGTTTCAACCCTTGGATGTCAGGCATAAAGGACCAGGGCCAGGACTTCTGCCTGGCTCGTGCTCGTCGCGTCGCTTCCAAAATACTTAGCGGCAGCTTCGAAGGCAGTCGAACCTCCAAGAGTCATATTCATATCCAAACGCCCCGTGGCCTTTTTATTAACCTTTCAGCCCTTCACTTGACATGCGTATCAAATTATATGAGTTAAAGCGTTCATAGGTCCTCAAGTCATAAGAAACTTCCTACTTTTATGGCAATCTTAAGTTTCTCTCTTTTGGCAGGCTGGGCCGATTCAACTCTTCGCCCAGGTTCAATTCGTCTCATAGCTTCTTCACCAAGACAAACACTCTATTCTTTTGACCTCTCGTAATGTTCCCGGGCCCCCTGACTAGTTCTACTTCTGGTGAGGAGGGAGCTTCACACGTGGATGCAAGTTACGAGTATTCAAGTGCTTCGGAGCCTCGAAGAGAAGTTTGGTCTGAAGCAAGTATCGTTGAAGAATCCGGTGAGCCCGTGACAGGAATTGTCCCGCAAAACACAGATGTAGGAACTCTAGCTCGGGCAATGGCCTCCAACTTCCAACCACCCCTCCAGCCTCACCAGCATACGAATTTGTTCATTCTTTCTTTAATCGAAGGTCGTTGTAGGACGCAAGCTGCTATTGCTCTCAACAGGGGACGCCGTGCTGAAGACCACCTATCGGAAGATCACCCTGAAGTTCATGATCTGGCAGAGGCTGTTTTCACCACGCAGGCTTCAGGATGGCTGAGACAAGCTGGATGGTCCTCCGAAGATCTTGTTTTTTCGAGTTTTCACGAATTGCGTCGCTATTTGAAGTCTTTCGACACTCTCCTGCAGTTAAATATTACCAGACAACAGCCGGCCAACCTCTCTCAACAAAGTGCCCCTAGAGCCATTGTAGCGGATCCCGATACATCGAATACACACATCCTTGGTAGTGACGGACAGTCTTCTCTTTTTGAAAGATCTACGCACCATCCTAGCAACTCGTATAATCACGGCTATGGAAATACAATGGATTCGAATTTCTTGCCTCGCACTGGTGACGCTGCTTCGTCTCTATTCGAGAGATCTGAATCACAAGCACTCATTAGTCAATCCTTTGGCCAAAACATGATTCCACAGCAAGCTTACCTGCCTGCTCAACAGGGTCCCACAAGCTCCGATTACACGACAAAATTCAAGCAACGAGATCGCCTCGGAAAGGGAGGATTTGGAGAAGTCTGGTCCGCGCTGCATATTCTCGACGGCCAAGAATACGCGGTCAAGAAGATACGCATTACGGCGGCTCAGTTGCATTCAATCTCGAGCGAACTTGATGCCCAAGATTTACTATTGACAGAGCTTCGTGCATTAGCGAAGTTAAACCAGCGGAATGTGGTAAGATACTTCGACAGTTGGATTGAGAGGTGTTCCGCGCCAAGAACAAATCAAGGCCTCATTAGTAACAAGGCCTACAATGGAAGTTCTGCGTGAGTCTCATGATGCGCTTTTGACAATCTCCTACTCACGAGTTACAATAGAGGAGGCTCGACTGAAACATCCGAGGAGTCGCCAGCTGTTTCCAGACAAGAGACCCGGGAGGATATCACGTCTGTACTACAAAACCTTCAACTTGACCATGAAAATAATCTGAAGAGAGATGACAAGAGAATGCGAGATTCTGTCCAGGTCAGCGACGACGGTATGATTGTTTTCGAAACATCAGCCGCTTCGAATCGAACAGACGCGAAGGAATTTAGCAACAATCCAACCGGGACGAACTCTGACGGCAGGAAGACCTCGACATTTCTAAAACCAAGCGAGATGTCCGATGATGACACCGAAGAGTTGCCCAGATCGGATGAAAAAATCGAGAGCTCTGGAAACGAGCATGACGTTATGATCTTTATTCGAATGAAAAGGTATCCAATAACTCGTAAGCACAGCCAATTTCCTGAAGTCTATGGTGAACTTTAGCTCATGGCCACCGAACCATCTTTCTATGTATTCCAAACCTCACACTTCTCCCTTGCCATCCGCCAGTACTGACTTTTCGTCGACGTAGTGGAGGACTTTCTGTGGCCAGAACAACAAAGATGGAACAAAAGCGAGCAGATCTGCCACTGTTATCATCCATCCACAACTGCTCGCATCGCTCTAGCTATCCTCGATGGCATCGAGTATATTCATAGCGAAGAAATCGTCCACCGCGATCTTAAGCCAGGTAACATATTCCTTACGGTCAACAGAGGACGAGTGCCACCCGAAGGAGCTATCAACATCGCCACTTGCCCTCAATGTCCACAAAGCGAATCCGACGAAAACATCTACATAATTCCTCATATCGGCGATTTTGGCCTAAACGCAAAGATCGACGACTCGGCTTCTGATGGTGTCTCATCCCCGTCCTCCACGAAACCATTCAAGGCTTCTCCTCTCGCAACTGTTTTTTCCTCAGTCGCAGCTTCTCGCCAGGCTGGAACACGATTCTACTGTGCACAAGACAATCGCCCAAGTCCGAAGTTCGACATCTACAGTTTGGGTGTGATATTATTCGAGATGCTTTATAAGTTTGTCACAAAGTCGGAACGTCATGATGTCCTGGGTCAGCTGGCACATGGCGACCTGCCTGCTGACTTCGAGGGTCATGTAATGGCGCCTGTCGTGAAGGGCATGCTAGAGAAGGACCGAGAAAAGAGATGGGACTGCAATAAAGTGCGCCAGTTCTTGAATGGCGTTGTATAAATTATCAATGTTTCCTTTCTTGTTTGTATATGATACCCTGGACTGCGGAGTTAGGATGGTTTTGGAGGCCAATTCGGGTGACCACTCCCCTTTCCAATAAGCGAGTGTCTTTGCGACTATTCTATATAGATAGAAACAGCGTGTTACCGAGAATGAAATAAATACACTTAGGAGATGTTTTATCGTGTCTCACATCAGAACCCTAAAGGCTGCCCCGATAGATACCGTATTAGTCAATATAAAGCACCTGGTCTACGGAGTACTAACTTTCCCGAGGGGGTATACGTAGACCTTAGCTAGGACATGGCATGGTCTGTCTTATTTATAATGTGCCAGCTGGGACATTAAAGTCAACTACCGGTCTATGGTCTTCTGCTGGGGACGGACTGGTCTTATATCCCAACTCATACGGTAGGTAGCTCGGAATCAAACCTATTATCTGAATCATACCGTTTTATGGACCGCAATATAGGGTTTCTACTGGGTGAGTCAAAGGTTCTGCAGATATGTAGTTACTTGCTGGTGTTGTTGGGAGATTTTTGTTCTTAGGGTTGTGAGTGTGAGTGTTAAAGGGAGGAAGTGTGGGGATGATAGGGTGTTGGGGGGTGGTTTATTGTGCTTATGCGGTCTGTTCTATGTGTGGAAGAGAGAGGGATGAGAAGAAGGGAAAGTATGGTGGTGTACTCGAGTGAAAAGTTGGGTATTCTTATATTGGTATAGTAGAGGATTAGCCACATTCGGGCCCCTCTGCGTCTATTTTCCTGTCGGATGTATCGCCGCCATAGACTCCCCCATCTAGAATGACAGCCTCGTTGTCGTCTAGATCGTCTTGTACCCTTCGCCATGTCTTTTTCCTAGGTTCAGTCGCCGTCTCAGTCTCTGCTTCTTTTCCTTTCCCAGTACTAGCACTAGCACTCCAAACCGGCTTTATCAAACCTCCCAATAACGGGTTCCGACTGAAGGTTCCACCGCCCTTGTTCCCACTTGTATTGCTCAACGGCAACACCTCCTCCTCACTATCACTCTCCACTGCCTGCAGCCTCTCCACAGCAGCCATAGCCATCTTCTTGACAGCCTTCCCCTTCACAATATCAATACTGACAACCTGTCTCCTCTTCTCATACTCCGGCCTCGCATTCCACTCCTGCTCCGCCAGCACCTTCTGCTGCTTCTTCAACTGCTTCGCCCTCTCCGCAGGACTGGCCCATATATTCGCCCCGCCCGTGACCGGCGTCTCAAAATCAGCCGCCTCGTCTTTCACCGTTGTCCGCTTCGCGTTCTGCGCCTGGAACCCCAGCAAGCGATCTCTATGCTCCTTAGCTTTCGCTTCCGCGGGACTCATTTCCACGGCCCTGGGCGCGCTAAACGGAGCTGGTTTCTTGGAGATTTCGGCGCGTCTGTGGCCTGCTGCGTCGAGCGCCATCTTCTCCCTGCCTCTCTCTTCCCTCAACTCCCGTATCATGCCCTGCACTTCCACCGCGCTCAGCAACGGCGTCCCGCAGAATGTACATGGGCCTAGTCCCTCCTTCACACATATGACCTTGCCACAATTCAGGCAGTTTGGCGCAGCTGCTAGGAGCGGATGGCGGGCTCCGATGCAGTTGCATTTCCGCTTCTCGGTATCGAGCATTAGAGAGCTGTTGGTGGAGATTTCTAGACTGCGGATCGCGGCATCGAGTTCGTTGAGCGCGGAGGATGCGCCGTGCATGGATGTGCCGCCTGTGATGTTTACCTTTGTTTTCGAGGGCGCGGGGGAAGAGGTGCGTGAGGCGTTTCGGGAGGTGGAACTGCTTTTGGATTTGAAGTCAGATATCAAGGTTCCGGCTGCTGAAGGTGGTGGTTTGGGAATAGGTGCTTGGATGGCCTCGGGTTTGGGTTCGAGGGTAAATGCATTGGGTGTAGATGCCGAAGCAGCAGGTCGTTTGGTTATGTAGTCGTTTTCGTTCTTCTTGACGTATGCGGTGCCTTGCGCGGCGTAGGTATCTTGTATTTGGCGGGGTTTGAGTGCGTGGAGGGGCGCTTTCTGTTTTGGCGTTTTGCAGGGTTTGGGGACCCCGGATGCTTCGTTTGAGGGGGTCGCAGTTCTGGAGGCCGAGGCAGAAGTTGGATCTTTGCGGCTGGAGTTGAAAGAGGAGATGAATTCTATTGATTGTGGTGACTCCCCGAGTAGGTTGTTGAAATGATCCGCAGCTGCCTGCTTTGAGAGTGTCATAGCATAGTCCAAGACTTGCTTGAGCTCTCCTTCTGGTAGAGGTAAGAGCTTTGAGAGCTGTGTTAAAGACATGATGGTATTCGTCGAGATCTATGTCTCGTTCGTTGGTGGTTGATTGTTGATGGTTGGTATATTCCATAGAATAAAAAAATACTACCTTACCTTATCGGGCTGGCTGATAAGCGTCACACTCCCCCTCTTACTCCGTATATCGGAGATCAGCTAACTCTCAACCCCACACTACCTAGATACCTACTTTGAGCCAGCCAACCTATTGTGCTAGCCTGTCAAGGCTAGCATAGGTAGCCGGCATGGAATCATAAGGAGGCCCGATGAACTTTAGCTTTAATATATCAACCTTTTGAGACAAGCTTCATACCTGTAGCTAAGAATAAATATAAAAAGTGATTACCGTATAAATTGGAATTGTAACCCGGGGCTTATAACTTTCCCAGCGTGCGTACATCTGAGATTCTGATGGCTAAGGAGGGGGCGTATAATTATGTAGGGCGGGCATGTGCTACAGTATGGGGGGGCCACTATTCCAATTTATACGGTACGTGCTAGTAGCATGAGATACTCGTATTGTGGTTGTGGTAATTAAGGGGTAGCGAGAAGCGTGACGCAACATTCCTAACTTTTTATGTCGAGTTCTGAGTCGCGGATGGAAAATAGTATTAATATTATGCTAGGTCCCACTCTGTACTTCCCATCAACATTACACTCTCATAATCTTTCGCTCCCTTACTACTAACACTACCCTGGAATTCTGGTGTCATGATTGAATGGTATCCTCGGATCAACTCACGCCAATAACACGTTTCAGCGCCTAATCTCCCATATTTCTTTCCGAAGGTCTCCTGATTGTTGCGGGCAATCTTCACTGCTTTCTCCTTATTCAAAAGCAGGTCTTCCATTACCTTTTCGACTTTTGCGAAATCTGATCCCACAACCACCACGTTCTGTTCCACGCCCTCCGGCTTTAGGAGGTGCGACAGCGGTGTGGTCCACCTCTGCTTATGGGTAACAATGACGCTGTTGCAGTGTTGTAGGTATTTCAATCTGGCAGAATATCTCGCTCCTTCGATATGAGCCAGGAATTTGAACCGACAATGATCAGCTATGTCATATCGCTCGTCCTCCTTCAAATCACCCCATTGGATATGCCGCACGTTTCCCCAGGTCTGGTTGTGTTGGTCAGAGATACTGACTAGATGTTGCCTTTCCGGATTCATATCCACATTTCCGCGCCAGAACAGTTGATCCTTCTTGTCATTCCACGGCACCTCTTCCTCTACCCTCTCCACCTGGTTCTCAAACTCGGTGAACCCATTGACATACGGTTCCGGCCACGCCCAATAACTAAAATCTGAAA
Organism: Lachnellula arida; assembly: GCA_007821475.1. Lineage (NCBI taxonomy): Eukaryota > Fungi > Ascomycota > Leotiomycetes > Helotiales > Lachnaceae > Lachnellula > Lachnellula arida. The sequence goes on from QGMF01000244.1 coordinate 30,505, forward strand.
TCAGGAATGCCCGTTCATCTAGCCCACGCGACAGACCGAAAACAGGGGTGTAGGTTTCTGAAGGCGCGGAATCGGCTGTATCGAAAAGGAATTCGATATTGGGGAGGCGTTCGGGGGAGGTCAAGACAGCGCGGTGCAGATCTGCAAGTACCGCTTGGACGCGGGACTGGAAACCGCGATGACGAGAGCGGATGTAGAGTTGGTTGTTGTGGAGGACTACCCAGGTATAAGCGGTCTGGTGGCCTTCAAACGCCTTTTCGAGATCAGCGCGCGTCAGAGGATGCTTCTGGTAGTGAACCACGGAACGGTCGATCGAGTCATAAAGGTCGGGGAAGTCTCCCACGCATTGTGCTTGAGTTCGGAGGAGGTTATCCAAGGTACTGTCGTTTGCGATGCTTGTAGTTGGGACGATTCCTGGTTTTGGCGCAGCCGTGATAGGTTCGTTGATCAGGGGTCTTTCAATGTTGAGGACATTCAAGATGCGTTCCTTTGTGTAAAACAAGACGAGGGAGCCAAGTAGAATACCAACAACTACATTGATTCTGGTTTTGTTCAGCCTCATCGCCATACTAATTAAGGTAACGGGGACGGGGTTCAGGGCAAACGGTTTGAGACATCCATCTAACTTTAAACACTATAGTGCCAAGGCGCTAAGAAGTATTATTACTAAGCAGTCTCAGCCATTAAGAATTAAGCGAGTACGGAGACGGAGTTAAGCTTTGAGCCACGCCACTCCATTCAGCCAGCCACTTGGCCCCCACTATCGTACACGGTACACCAGGTACCTATGTACAAGTACCTGAACCGATACCTGTTACTCACTTTCCAGGTGCACCCCTCTATTTCTCTGCGTCTGCTATCGCCCTTTGCTTGACATCCGGTCCCGCAATGATTAGTAATTGAGTCATATCATCGCTTTGGCTTTGTGTAGAGTCATAGTCGTCGTATACATATTCCAATATCTCTCTCCTCTAGATCTCTCCTCTAATTCTATGTTTGTCCTATCAATATTCCCCTGCTTCACTTTCTCAAAATGACCAGCTTACTACATACCAAGATGGGAGAAGTATCGCTTAATGAGGAGGCAAAGTACGAGCGTACTCCCTTCGGAAAAGATATGCTCAAGCATTTCCTCTTTGACCCAGCTTGGAAGAACCTCAATCATGGTATCATTGCCCCTGGGTTTATCCCCCATCCTAAAACTTTAACTCATTCGTTCAGGCTCGTTCGGTGCAGCTCCTCGAGCCATTCAAGATAAGCAACGAGCGTACCAAGAGAAATGTGATGCTCGACCTGATCTCTTCATACGCTACACGTATCCTAGAATGCTGGATGAGTCCCGAGCAGCTATGGCCAAACTCCTGAATGCCCCAATCGAGACCATTGTTTATGTTTCGAATGCTACCTTGGGTGTCAACACCGTGCTTCGTAATATTCCTTGGCATGATGATGGAAGAGATGAGATCCTTTACTTCAATACCATCTATGGTTGGTACCGTCCCACTGAATCTTGAGCGCTATTCTGACCATCTCTCTAGGCGCTTGCGGAAAGACCGTCGAATGCGTGGCTGAGATCAACCGCTACGCCGTCCAACCACGAGAGATGAATATCACCTACCCGCTCTCGGACGCCGATGTCGTCAAGGTCTTCAAAGACACGATCCGCGCCTCTCGAGCGGCCAGGAAGTTTCCACGTGTTGCGATCTTCGACACAGTATCCTCCCTCCCCGGTCTCCGCGTGCCCTTCAAGCAGCTCACCGAAATCTGCAAAGAAGAAGGCATCCTCTCGCTCATTGACGGCGCCCATGGAGTCGGTCACATACCCCTCGATCTCTCAGCCATAGACTCCGACTTCTTCGTCAGCAACGCGCACAAATGGCTCTTCGTCCCTCGTGGCTGCGCCGTGCTGTACGTACCAGTGCGGAACCAAAAACTCATTCGGTCGTCACTCCCAGCATCGCATGGTTTCCAACCGAAAACCAGTGGTGGGGGAGCGCCTAGCCCGTTGCCATCGGCTGCAAACAGCACGTTTGTAAATAACTTCGAGTTCGTGGGCACCATTGACAACACGAACTACCTCGTGGCCCCTGAAGCTATCAAATGGCGAGAGGAAGTCTGTGGTGGCGAGAAAGCTATCATGGAGTACAACTCCAACTTGGCACGAGAGGGCGGGAAAGCAGTCGCGAAGCACTTGGGGACGACGATTCTGGACAACGACGAGCACACGTTGACGGATTGCAATCTCGTGAACGTCCTGCTGCCACTGGAGGTCTCTGAATCCGCTATCCCTGGGACCAACACTGTCAAATCAGCGGATATATCTAAAGTTACGCTGAAGCTGCAAAAGATACTGATCGAAGAGCATAATACTTTCATTGCTATATTTTTCTTCCAGGGACAGTGGTGGGCTCGCTTGAGTGGGCAGGTGTACTTGGACATCACGGATTTCGAGTGGGTCGCCGGGAAGTTAAAGGAGATTTGTGAGCGTGCTGGGAAGCAAGGGTTCTTGGAAAGCGAGAACTGAGTCGACGAAATGAGGTAGAAAGAAGAAAGTGTAGAACTAGATTTGGCTATCCTCCCTCTCTTGACGATGATATAAGATATGGAATCCAGACACAACTTTGTTACTTGCTTTTCCAGTTTAGAAGCTTGCAATACAATACGAACCACATTCATGGGTACAGAAGTAATTATGACTTGAGGAAAGAACTAGTAGAGGAAACCTGGCGAGGAAACCCCGAAGATCGTCCCAGCATGTGAACGCAGCAGCATCATCCACTGACAAATAGCTCACCCAACAACACAATGACCACTCATGATGATCCGAATGGCCGAGCATAAGGTGATAGGGTGTAACATTACACATAAGCTACCGTATTGGTTAATACAAAAGACCTGGTCTACTAACTTTCCCGAGGGGGTAGACCTTGGCTATAACATGGTCTTATTTATAATATGCCAGCTGGCGTGGGACATTAAAATTCAACCATATGGTCTTCTGCTGGGCATTGGTCTTATATCCTAACTAATACGGTAGTCGCAAATCGAAGACCATCATCACAAACTCCTCGACCACATCAGCCTTACCCACCAAGCCCCAACACTAACCGCACTCCCCAACATACAACTCCCCGTAAACACAACCACAGACTTATATCTCACAGCCCCATAACTCCCCAACACAACCCCCTTTCGAATCAACGCAGCACTCAGTGGTCCTGCAGCCACATTCCCCACTCCCTTTCCAAAACAAAACAAGCTAAACGTCGCCAACGCCTCCTCCTCGCTGACCGCACTCCCCATCCTGGCCCACGTCGCCACGTACCCGGCCCCGAAAAACCCATAGACCAACGCGAACACCACCAGCGCCGCGAAGGACTTCGCGAGTCCCCACGGGGCTAGGGTCGCGAGCCCAGAGATGAGCGTTGAGGTCAGAATTAGGAGATTGAGGGGCACGCAATGGTCGGAGAGATACCCAAAGGTAAATTGGCCAAAGGACTTGGGAGACGCTGAGGGCGAGGACGAGAGGGCCTTGCGTGGGGGTGAGTGGCAGTGCAATACAATTTCGGAGCTCGAGGGAGGTCATTTTCCAGTGATTTTTGGATTCAGGAAGAGTGGATGTATTTCTTGAGGCTTGTTGCAACTGCCTAGGTTGTGGTAACTTCCTAGATTGAAAGAGTATTTTCTAGTTGCCCCGGTTAGAGATTGCAAGCTAGCGAAATGCTTCAAAGCCTTCCTGTAGTTACCGAGGTTGCGAAAGTTGAGTAGGTGACATGAGGCTACAAGGGAGGGCCTTACCCCGGCTTGGTAAGAGTTGCGTTGCAGTAAGGTTCAAGCCTCCAGCTTTACTTGGCTTGTAACTTTGAAGTCCATTCTCAATCCAACATTGTCCAACTGCAGCTGATCGATTGCTTCGTTTAGACTGTTCGTTTCCTTCTAGAGCTGGGACCGCATATCATCGTTCTTGCGGTGAAGCTGTGATAATATAGTGTCTTGCAGGCTTTCGCAGAAATCGAGGGGATTACTTTGGAAAAACCTGCCTTCCCGTTTATCCCAGCAGCCAGCAAGATTTTGGCTGCTTCGAGCTGAACTTCCAGAGTGGCCGCTAGCAGTGGTGCCCTGCCCAACCCATCTTTAGCACGGTGTCCAACAAGTCTCCAGCTTCCATATCAGCCACGCATCTCGGAGCTGACCTTTTCAAATACACCAAGAGTTCTTTCGTGCATCAACTAAATGGTGTCAGTACGATACGCTACTATCGGCCTTTTTTAGGGTGGTTCTTGAGGCCCTTACCCTTCGTACTTCCAGTGAATCATTTGGCCTCTTGCTGTCCTTCTTCTAGCTGCCGGGGCGTTAGTCCCGTTATTTGACTACGCTTGGAAGTCGAGAGCTGTGAATCGATCTCGACCACCGCATAGTTAGATGTCCGCTTATCTTCCTCGGTGTGCAGAGGTGTTAGGTCTTGTCTTCGATTGTTACCTGATGGCGCGTTCTTTTTCCAAACCTGTGTGGTAGGTGCGTTTGATCGGTCAAGACCTTGGCCTGGCAGTGGCACTACTGTTGTTGGAGGAGATGGACGATGAGCGTCAGATACGTTAGACTCTCTCTTGGAGCACAACCTCTGTCGTAAAGTAGACAGAGGCTTTAATTTATTCTTGTCTCGTGTAATGTTCGTGTTTTCGTCTCCTTCTGTCTCTGGTCCTGCAATCTGAGGATCTTGGGATGTAGTAGGTCCAGTACCAGGTGGTGGTATGAAGTAATGCCAGGTATCTCGTACCCATTCAACAATGCGCGGGATGTCGAGAGCAATGTAAATAAAGAAGACAGAAATAACAATACCTATTCTAACTACATCTACTGTGAGCAGAGGCACAACCTAAAGGCAACAAAAAACAAGACGTACAAAGATATTTTGCGACCCATCCTAGAGGTAAGGAATTGGCAATTTTATCTGAAGCTTTGGGGAACTGTGTGATCGGGAGAGCAAAGAATGAGGAGATGAACGACATTGGCAACTACCCGAATGAAACGTAAGCATTCTTCTTCATATGATTTGTTTTGTGGGACTTGCAACCTACAAAAATAATAGTAACGATAGTAAATATTAGGATAGTTTGCCCTTGCCGTGCCGTATCCAATGATGCAAACCGAGAAAGCTGTGCTTCGAAGACACTTGCTTGTTTTACTTTGAGATCCAGCAAGTTATCGAGCTACAAAACTGTTAGCAAGTGATGGAATGTTCAAAGGTAAGGAACATACCATATCATGTGTTCTACAAGCCTGGCTTTGCATTCTCGTAATATCGGCTTTATGAGTATCCATAACCTCCGAAACTTCACTCACCCAACTACTATGCTCTCCGCCTGGCCGTGTCCCCGCTATGTCTTTGAATTTGTCTATAGCCGTTGTTTGATCCAGGAGCAGGTCACTGATAATGTTGAGCTCGTCCTGAATGTCTCTGATCTCACGCTTGTAAGCGGTCTCTTTGGTGATTCTCAAGTATACTGGGTCAGACTTTGCAAGAGCATGATACTGATGACGCCGCACCATATCCTCAACACTTTTCACACCTTCTTTGAATTCATCAAAGCTCTTGATTATCAAATCTGTCTTAAATACTAAAGCATGAGTGACTGTAGTCAGAAAGCGGTGAAGTAATAACTCACGAGTTGTTCGATTGATCCTTCAAACATGTCCAACCATTGAAGATCCGCCGGTATTTCAGCGTTTTTGTCAAATACTGCCGTGCATTGCGAAACAATCAAAGCAGCTAAATCATACACATTTTTCAATTGCGATCTATTGGGCTCTTCTAGGAGCGTGCGGATGCTTTTAAGGACGTCGCGGCGCTCTGGATGGTTCGGATCTTGCTTCCAGTTTTGGGGAAAGCTCGTGATCATTGTTTCTGACACCGTTAGTAAGATAAAGAAAGATGTAGCAGAGGTAATTACCATCATCGAGAACCCATAACCATAACTGGTCCACCATTAATATATTGGGGTTCTCCGCGTTAAACTCACGCCTTTTAACTCGCTTCTGATATCTTCCAACAGTCTGGTCATCCACATCATCATCAGGAGTTCCTTTGCTAACATCTTTAAGATTGTGAAAGAAGAATTGGTCCAGAGTGCGGCGTATATGCAAGGACGGCGTATTCCACGAGGTCAGTATCCCGTGGTACCCTTGGACAAGTTTTTCGTTAGCATTGGGGGAGGATTTTTTCTCATTCATCGCTGCGTCTTGCGAAGAATTATCTTCAATTGTTTGAGATGCCTTTGAAGCCTGAGTTCTGGAGATGGACGTTGCTTCAACTATATCTCTCAAAGCTAGTCTTCCTTTAGCGGTCTCGTATGCCAAGTACGGCATCTCTATATGGTTAGCTGTTTCTCTTTCGTGGTAGAGGCTACGGTACGCAAGCTCACGCTAAGCATAAGTCCCTTGGGAGTATTCGGATTGTCTTTTGTAGCCCGAATCTATGGCGAATTTAGATCAACATCACAAATTTATGCGATAACCAAACCTTTATGAGAGAATCATCGGTAGTCTATGAGTTTATTAGTTAGAACACACATAAAGCATACTAGAGAGATAACTAACATCAAAGGAAGCACATCGACACCGTAAAAATGAAGAATGAGCATGGTGTCCTCGAAATTCTTTTCCGAGCCACTTCCTAGACTTAAGCACACTTGGCACAGGTATCGTGTCGGCATTTCTGTCTTTATATATCCTCATTAAGAGCGCCTACTTGGACAATTAGCGAGTTAAAAAGGCTCCACACAGACACACTAGTACTTACCTCCACCCAAGAGAGCTGTTGATACGATTAGCACGATTTTGAAATAAATGTGAAGGATTTTCCAGCTCACATTATTCGCTGGAAGATGATGCCACCGAAATTGATACTTCTTTCCCATCCCATACTTTCGCTCTGGCCGAATCGCTGCTTCGGGACCCTCACCATACAGAAGATCATAAACCCGAGTTTGTCCATATAAATTTTCCTTCAGTCGGCCAGCAAGAATGTCTACTACGACGGCTTGAAATCCCTTGCAAGCATCTATCGCAGGAGTCGAGACCGGGACAGGGGCATATTCGAGAATTTTCGTAGTGTCGTTCTTTTTGAATTTCTCGGATTCCGAGAGAAGAGATTTGATGCTTGCGAAGTCCTTCTCCACTTGCTCCTGGCTCTCCTCCTGGATGTTACGCAGTAATATTTTCTTGACAACCTCAACGGTTTCAAATGGGTTCAGTCTGACGCCCTTGGTGGCCTTGAGATTCTTGACCATTTTGGCGGTATCAGCTTGATCCATTGGAGCCCGATTATAACCAATTTCAAGATCTGTTTCTCTGTCATCGGACGGATCCAGCTCGATGATCTTAACGTCCTTGACCACTTTGGCGAAATCAGATAGAGCTTTTACAAGTTCTTGTCTTCTGTCACCGAATAGATCCAGCTCGATGATCTTGACACCCTTGATGGCCTTGACATCCTTGACCACTTTGGCGACATCAGTTGGGTCCATTGGAGCCCGATCATAACGGCCAATTTCAAGTTCGGTTTCTCTGTCATCGGACGGATTCAGCTCGGTGATCTTAACATCCTTGACCACTTTGGCGAAATCAGATAGAGCTATTACAAGTTCTGCCTTCCTGTTTGCCCCAGCAGCTAGTAGAATCTTGGCTGCTTCGAGCTGAACTTCCCAAATGGCTGCCAGTAGTGGTGTCCTACCAGACCCGTCTTCAGCTTCTATATCAGCCCCATAATCAATAAGAGGCCAAATCAAGTTGCTGGCATTCTTAGAAATTGCAACGTGAAGAGCAGTATCTCCACTGGCTCTGTATAGCGTGGTGTCTGCTCCATTTTCGCATAGTACCTCCAAAGTTTCCAACTGATTATATTTCACAGCATAGTGAAGTGCTGTTCTTCCAGATCCATCTATCGAGTCCATCTTAGCTCCATAATCTATGAGATTTTTCGCCGCTTTTGGTGCGCCGGTCTCTGCCGAGAGCATCAGGGGTGTGACTCCACTGTAGTCTTTCTGATTTGGATTTGCCTTGTGTTGTAGGAGTAGCCGCAATATCTCGTCATCTCCCTTTATAATTGCCTCGTGAATTGGTGCTCTTCCTTCGAGGTTGACGCTATGAATATTTGCCCCGAGTTCGATGAGGATCTCGCTTGCACTGAAGTGACTGTTCTGGGAAGCATGGTGAAGCGGTGTATTCTCTTGGTAGTCTCTAGTCTCCAAGTATGTGCCCATAGCTAGCAATCTGATGGTCTGTTCCTTTGCTTGGAGGCTGATGGCATCAACTAAAGGGATATAGCCCAGTCGATCTTGCTTCGTATTGTCGGCTCCTAAAGATAGCAAGAGACGTCTGACTCCTTCGGTACTGGATTCGACTGCCAAATGAAGCACTGTTTTGCCATCTCTGTCAGCCGTATTGAGCTCAAACTTATCCTCGTATGTTGGTTCTAGTTTCTCATCCTCCTCAGTTTCGGCCAAATCTACCCAAAAAGACACTACCACGGCATCCTGGCTGGCTTCGACTTCGATATCAAGATAGTCTGTCTCCAACTCTGGTATTGATTCTTGTTCTAAGCCTTGACCTGTTCCTCTCACTAACATCATGATTGTTTCCTCATTCGCGACTTCCTTTGCGCCACTAACCACGGCTTTTAACAACGGTGGCGAGCCAGACTTATCTCTTTTCCACCGCTCGGCTCCCCGCAATAGCAGGTATCGTATAGTCCTTGTATCTGCATTTGCTTCAGCTGCTCGATTGAGTACTGTCCGTCCCTCATCGTCCACTGCGTCGATATCAACGCCTTTCTTGAGAAGCCTCTCGACTGCGAGTACTGCTTCGTGAAAGCTTTTAGTTGCGGAATCATCATCATTCGTCGGTGAATCGTTGGCATGTTGGGTTGGGCGAAATAAAGCATCATAGAGCTTAAGATGCGAGTCGTAAGGAGTTTCTGGTTCTTGGGACCCGGATAGATCTGAGGGGTTTCCGAATTCCCGGGACGAAAACGTGGTTGAATTTTCAAGCTCATCAACGTCTTCGTCCTCGTCATTGCCCCCATCATCGGCCATAATGCTGTAAACATCCAGCCCATTGTCGCTATCGGTCTCATAGTCTTCGAAAACACCATCTTCATGAGACTCAGCAGTCACGTTACCGATATTGCTCTCCGAATCAGGCATCGAAAATGCAGCGAGAGAGGCCTTTGGAATACAGTGAAATGAAGAAATGAAGGGAGTAAACGAGTGCGGGGAAAAGCTCATACGGCTGGGGATTTGAAGCTTACACACACACCACCAAAGAAACGAGGTGACCACGGCATATTCAACCGCCCAACAATCCTTGACGAGGTTGCATCTGTCACACAATCATTGGCCTATCAACACCCAGTTCTGGTATCTGCAGACGAAGAATCAATAAAATGCGGCGACGGGGAAATGGTGAAACCCCAGAAAAGCGAAATGCAGCAGCCCCGCCATAGTTCAACACCGAATTAAGAGAAATATAACGACAGGCTAGAGCAAGGGCATAATTGGTGCCTTTGCAAGATGTTCTTCAATGAAGTGACACTCGTCGGCGCTAAACAATTGCAATTGTAACGATGTGAATGAAGAAAGTTCTCAAGCCCTCAAAAGCGGAGATGAGCACGTTTGTTTTCCAAAACCATTTCGGGATTAGCGCCGAATGTGCCAGCCTCGATCTCTGCTGTTCACCAAAGTTAGATCATTCATGTTCCTCCTCACAATAATAAAACTCCTATATATCATCATTACTACCACCAAACCCATTCACCATCATTTCGTATACGTAGTCAAAGCAGGACTTCCCACAGCCGCACGAGCAGAAAACTTCGTCTCGACAAACACCTTCTGCATCCCGTCTTCCTTCTTCTCGAACTTGTAATACACCTCCGCCAACTCCTCCATCTTCACTCGGTGAGTGACCATCTTGAGCGGGTCAATCTCGCCACTCTCGATCATCTTGAGAAGCTTCTCCCAATACATATGGACCGGCGCTTGGCCATTTCCAATGAGACGGATACCACGCTCCATCAAGGACCCGATGTTGAAATGGTTGGTCTGTCGCTATGTTAACGACTGCTTGGTACAGTAATGCAGACGAAAAGACTTACGTAGCCGACATAAACACCAGTGATACCACAGCGACCGAAGCTCTTCACCGAGGAGATCATCTCGTTGACAATCTCAGAGCTGTCGGTTTCCAATCCAAGCATGAGTTCGAAGTAATGGGCCCAGCCCTTTGCATACTCGCCTGCCACACACTCGAGTGCTACATCTGGACCTCTGGGAACCATCTCCTTCAATTTTGAGGTGACGGATGTTCCTCGAGGGAGAGTACTGTAATCGATGGTCTCGATATTTGGATACTTGGATTTGACATAATCCAATCGCCAGTTGCTATCGATCATGATGACTTTAGATGCACCATTGATGAGGGAGAACTCGGCGGCCATTTGTCCAATGGGTCCTAGACATAATCAGTCAGTCATGGGGAGATAGAGGGAGGTGGGTAAACATACCAGCTCCCCAAATTGCTACTACATCGCCCTTCTCAACCCCGGTATCGACTACACAGTTCCATGATGTGGCCAAAACATCTGAGAGATACAACGCCTTTTCGTCAGGGACACTGGATGGTATTTTCAGGAGATTAACATCTCCGTATGGACTCGCACATATTCGGCTTGTCCCCCCGCGAAGCCACCCGTAAAGTGAGAGTATCCAAACATTCCCGCTGTCCTTCCACCGTACTTGAGACATTATTAGTACAGGATCCAGATAATGAAAAACTCCAACTACTCGCTTACCATTCCGTTTTCGATAGTATTCGAGTTTGTCTTCTCACACTGCGACGACAGCTTCTTGTTGCAGTAATAGCACTATTATTATCAATAACCATCCACAGGAACTAAATCGGGGACCATACATCACCGCAAGCAATCTGGAAAGAAGCAACAACGCGATCCCACTTTTGCAGTCCCGTGACATCCTTCCCCATCGATTCAACCTCACCACAGAACTCATGGCCCAAGATATCGCCTTTCTCAAGCTGCATCACAGTGCCATGCAGCAAATGCAAGTCACTACCGCACACCGTACTCCCGGTAACTTTCAGAATCACATCCCTGTCTTCCACTAGGCGGGGTTTGGGGACATCACCTTTGCAGTTGTGGGTTTTAGTTACGTTTTCACTTCGAAATTGTGGAGGCACAAGAAGACTTACGGACTTCCACGGTATTCTTCCCCATCCACACAAGAGCTTTCATCATTTCTCCACTTGGGTCGGCATACTTTGCTCTATCGCGGCCTGGATTTGTGATGTCTTGCTCGGTGGTGGCATTGTTGTCATGACCGAGGATCTTCTGTTCAACAAATGCGGCTGCCTGTGACAATGCCATTTTGGAAATGCAATTTTCTGGAAATGAAGAAAAGAAAATGTGCTACGGGGTCAGAGGGGATAATTAAAGGAATGTGGCTGTTGCATGTGGAGGGTTACGTCATGACTGAGCGCCATCGTAAAGAGATCGAGTGATCCTCGTCCGTAAGTTTGAAAGGAAACATGTTTTTAGGTCCCCACAGAATGTTTGAATTTACTGTTATTTACTACTATGAGACAAAGAGGAATAGAAGAAAATTTGGAGACTGATTGTCGTGTCTGAATAGGAGTCGGGGCTAGCCGTCAGTTTTGCGGCTCGCGAATATCTACTTACTTCAATTCTGAATCAACCGTCCGAATTCAGTCTTTGTTTACTGACTGGTAGAACATTCTCTTCATCCAGGCAATTCTGCTCGCCTTTGCCGCTATTGCCAAATCAGAAGTAGGAGAGTAAAAATCAAAGCCATGGTAAGCTATCAAACCCATTAGCATCGAAAGCACTTGGGGGGTTAGCGCATACTAACCACCAGGCCAAACGTGCAGCTCTGCTTGAGTCCCTTGTTCTAAAAGTTTCGAAGCGTAAGCTATACCTTCATCTCTAAACACCTCTGCGCCTCCAACGTCCAAGAATGTCGTCGGCAAGTTGGAGAGATCTGTCGCTCGGCTTGGCGCTGCATACTGCACGCCCGGCGCATCTTTATCCGGCAAGATCCAGGACCAAGCCACTGCGTTCGTCACGCCCGTCCACGTCCCTTCTCCAAAGTACTGCTTGCTTGAAGCCGTAACATTCCGGTCGTCCAGCATGGGATAGACCAAGAGCTGCGCGAACAGCGGCGTGGGCAGTTTGCGATCACGTGCCAGGAGTGCTGTCCCTGCTGATAGTCCTCCACCCCCAGAATGACCTGAGATCATGATCCTGCTTGGGTCGATGCCCAGCTTTGAGCTGTTCTCGGAGACCCATTTCAGGCCCGCGTAACAGTCTTCCACGGGAGCGGGGTGGGGATGTTCAGGCGCAAGACGGTATTCGACAGAGATGAGAACAGCGTCGAGCTCCTTGGCCCACGGGAATGCCTCTTGAAGCATCAAGTGTCTCGTTCCCAAGATCATGCCACCGCCATGGATGTAGTAGATGGCATTCCGAGGTCCTTTCGCGGGTGCCTTTGGCCGCACAATGGTAAGCTCAATGGTATTGCCATCGGGACCGGGAATAGCGATATCTTCACGGGACAAGTCAGGGTAGGCATTGTATTTTGCTTCGAACATCGCTACGACTTTGCGAGTCTCGACAATGTTCTCCTTTGTTGGCGGCGGTCTTGGGCCCTTTGGAGGTAGGGCCTGAGCGATGGCCAGGAGCTCCATCATTTGAGGGTCGTAAGGGGGTTTCGGGATCGCCATTTTGAAGCGATAGGGATGTTTTCTTTGCGCTTATTTACTAAAATAAATGTGGAGGTAAAGTCGAGGGGTTGAATCGCAATTCTGCGAAAGACAACGGACGTGGTATTCAATCCCGACAGGGTAAATAGAGAGTTTAGATGGTGTTTCAAGGGGAGTGTATTGCCCCACGGGGATTTTAAGCTCGGTCTGGAAATGCTGCAGCTCTAGCTGCAGAAATAAACTAGTGAATTGAGGACATAAACTTAGGAGTAATTATAGAGGCGGTCGACGGATGAAGCAATACTCCGTATTCATCCTCTTGTTGGCTTTCAACTAGATCACCAAGGGGCTTTCACAAAACCCCGTATTTAATGATCCTACTAGACCGATGAATGGGGTAGGAATGACCCTAGAATCGGTATTCTTCGACGGCCTATCTTCGTACTTCCAGGTTCCAACTTGTGTTTGCCCAACCCGGGACTCCCGCGGCCTCGGCAAGCTGCAGTACAGTACCGGTAGCGTACGAGTACGAGTATGTACCTTCCCCCTAAAGTTAGGCGAGTAACCTACCTGCACCTGGTGCACCGCATCCCGGTTTGCGGCTCCAGTAGTCACCAGTTGTACTCCGTACATTCTCTATTTCTCCGCGGAGTAGTGTAGGGGAATGCTTATTAGACCACCATACTACGAAAGTCAGGGGGCACAATTACTATACCTCCGTACACCTGTTGCTACTCCGTACCTTCTCCAAGAATAGAATCAAAAGCTTGAAACTTCAAAATGGGGGTTTTGTAAGCAGAGCACCTTCAAGAAAGCTATACGGCATACTGAAGTTTATATGTGCCAGGTGCTACCTAGCTAGGTAGTGAGAAATTGCGCTGCGTGAACCACTTCTAGGCACTACCCCGCATACCTAGTAATTACTATATATAGCCTTATTGCACAACTACTATTGAAAAAAGTAAAACTTTAGACTGCGGGTTTCTGAAATTGTACTGTATCACTGTATCATCAATTGGTCACGCCAATCTTCACTAAATGTTAAGATAATGTGTATAGTAGGGAAATCCTCGTACGGACGAACTAGCGACGACAATAGTTTAGATCAGCCCTGGTTAGTCACGAGAACTTGGCTTGGGCGGATACTTTCAAAGATTGCATCCTGTTACTTATGGAAGGGCCGTCTAATCAAGGCAACCGATAAAGAATATAACTACGAGTGCTTTGCTTTCTCCATCCTCCCTCTTTTATTTCCAGGCTGTTCCTGAATAGCTCACGTGAACTTATCCCAGTGCAACATTCCCCCAGGGGAATTGAGGCGGGGATGGGAAACTAGATCAAGAGAAACAATTCAGTGTTGAGATTAGGTATTATTGTCCACGAGATACAATCAACATCATAGGTACTTCCTCCAGTCATGCACATCCTTGTAACCCAAGACCTCCCTAATCTTCCTGTTACTCAACGGTGCCTCATTTGCTCCCATTTCCCTCGTGAACTTCGTCCCCGGGCATTCCTTCTCCAAGAACTCTTTTGTCGTCAAGTTATCCTTGATCGTAATAGTATCATTCGTAGCATTGAAAACCTGGAACCCAAGACCTAAATTTCTCGTCAGTTGTTGCGCCACAAGAATCTTGGATACCTTTCCCCCTGATTGATCTCTTTCTCCGCCATTTTGGCAAGCAGAAAACCCATCTAAACCGGAGAGGAGAGGGAAGGAATGATGAATGGAAGAAACAAATATACCGTTTTTCCCAATCGCCAAGTCACAGATCTGCCCTAAATCCCGCGCATCGATATAACTCCACGCATTCCTCTTCCTCGATGCCGGATCCTCAATAAACGCCGGGAAATCCCTCGCATACTCGTGCGGCTCAATCACATTACCGATCCGCAGCGCATAGATATCACTCTTAAAGCGTCTCGCGAAAGCGCGGGCAGTCTTCTCGCCACAGATCTTGGAAAGTGCGTACCTATATCCCAACCATCAACAACGACCTCTTCACTCTTCACCCTTCACCCTTCACATTCTTCCAAGAAGAAGGAATGAAGGAAAGAAGGAGAGGAGAGAACATGTACTTACGAATCTTCCGGATCAACATCATAATCCTCCTCAAGCGGAAAAGAATGATACTGCGCATCGCCCTGCGCAAAACAAACCCCATAGACCGTCTCCGAGCTCGCAATGATAATCTTCTTCACCCCCAGCTTGGACGCCGCTTCCACCACGTTATACGTACTCCTCACATTCGCCTGGAAGAGTTCCGAGTCCGGAACTAGCATATTTCTCGCATACGCTAAAACACGCATCTCTCCGTCAACACCAACTCCAACTCTCACTCTACTCCCACTCCCATTTTCATCTTCCTCTTCCTTCTCGCTCAGGAATTCGCAGTAACGATGCTCACTTACCAGCAAAATGAATCACCACATCCGGCGCCCCAGGCACCGGACCCGCCGCATACCCACTCATATCGAAATGGCTCGTCAGCGCATTAAACACCTGGCCGGAATCCGTAAGGTCTGTCTTCAGCGTGTAGACGGCCGCGGGGTCTGGGAAGGGCAGCAGGTCCAGGTTCAGGACTGTGTGGCCTTGGGAGAGCAGGGAGGGGATGACGTGGCGGCCTGCTTTGCCTGAGCCGCCTGTGAAGACCTGTGGGTGGTGGGTGGTTAGAAGGTATGGTATGGGGGAGGAGG
>QGMF01000245.1:0-45774 GCA_007821475.1 Lachnellula arida
TCTCATCTCATCTCATCTCACATAAAGTACATTACTACACACTCATAACACAGCCATAATCCGAAACGCGTGTGGCGGTATACCGAAAGTCTCATACCAAGCAATCTGCTCCTCCCGTGCATTACAATCCGTTATTAGACATTGGCTTATGAATTGGGCAATACTCATACCTAAACCAAGTCTCGACTTGTTACTCTTGCCCAAACACCAATATCGAGGGATTTCATAGGTGTTTCTTCCAGCGTATGCAGCATAGATCACCAGCAAAAATATCCGTCTAGCAGCACCAATCATCGGATCCGTAGCTAGAACCGGTCTCTCTGCTTACCAGTTGCAGTGCTGTTACAGTAATCGAGGACCACTTATTGTGAAATGTTCATTGTTAGGTTATATTGTGTCAAGTATGAGAATATAACTCCCCTAATAGAGCGTCCTATATTCCGTATCCCGGGTATCATAGTTCTCCCTCGGCCCAATATCCATATACCAAAACCAAACCCAAAGAACCACCCCAAACGCCAATCCAATAAACACCTCACATACCCTTATCCTTCCCAATATCAACCCCCAACGCCCAATCTCTAACCTCCCGTCCCTGTTCCTCAATCTCTAACTCCTTCTTTAGTTCCTTTTGTATTTCCTCAAGCCTGATAATCTCATCTCTATCGTTTACAGCGGTCCCACTACTCTCACCGCTACCACTAGTACTGGGAAGATTTCCATTGACTCCGGTGGTCCTCTCTGGTTCTTTGTCTTTGTTTCGTTTCCGCGCCTTGTTTGGAGGTAAGACTTCAATGTCACCCGAGAGACCACGGGATAGGATCGGACTATCAGTTTTTGAGTGACGGCGCCCGGGGTGTGCGGGCCATGCGAGATGATCACGAGGTTTTTCGTCGCCGTGGCCGTGGTGGGGATGGTTTTCGTCCTCGACTGGAAGGGCGTGTTGCCTTGCCTTCTAATCAAATCAATCAATCCGTCAGTACCTAATATTGAGAGCACAAGGGGAGGCGGGGTGGCAACGAACATACCGTAGCCTGTTTCCTAGTATACCTATTTAAACTCTCACAAAGCCTATCAAGCACCCACTCACTCTCCGTAACATCCGCCAACATCGGGCTATCCTCTCCAATCCAATCCCACTCCACGAGCCCATCTTCCTCTTCCTCGCGCTCCACTTCTTGTGGTGACATGCTGCTAAACTTAATCAGCCGCGTAAACTCAACCCATTCCTCGTAAGTATATTTCTTCGCATAATCAGCGCGCAAATCATTCGCCGTGCGTTTAATAGCGAGTGCGAGTTTTCTCGCTAGTTCATGTTCGGTGGCTTCAGGACGTTCCTCTGCTAGTTTTTCCAGCGTTGGGAGACTGTTGCCGTGCCCATTTCCTCCAAGAGTAGATTCCTCATCCGGATTCTGTAGCTCAAAACCATGTTCAACCCTATTCTTCGCCTCCCGCTCTTTCGTCTTCTGCTCTAACCACGTCTGAAGTTTCGGATGGTTTTCGAGAAAATCACGCCAAATTCCTTCTTTCGGCATGACCGTCCAATCTGCAAGTGTGAAAGTGCCGCGGTTGATGCTAGACACAACGGTATCGCTCATGTCGGAGATGAGGATTGTCATGGTTGGAATAGCGATGAGTGACCAGATGATGAAGAATGGTTTCCCAGCATTGGATCTTGGGCTGAAGTCGCCGTAGCCGATAGTGAGGAGGGAGACGTAGCAGAAATACAAAGCCTGGAAATAGGACATGTCCTGAATGCGGCGTTCAGCCACCATAAAGACAGCTGCGCCTACGCACCAAAGGATACTAAATGCCAGTACAGACATGCTCAAGGCGAAGTACTGTTCGAATTTGTGGGTACGTGCTTGTATATCTCTCATAGCATCGAAGCGATCTTTTTCCTCTTTCAGCATGACCAATTTCTCGCGTCTATGTGCGCGTTGCGATTGAGGACCTCTCCCTGCTGCTCGCTGTGGCATTTTCGCGTCCCGACTGAGAGCCGGTTTCGGCGTATGCCTTCTGCCTGCACCGCCGCGGCCGCCACCACCTGCGGGTTTCTTTTTTTCACGAAAGGTAATGGTGCGCCCTTGGATGTCAAAATGACCATATTGCTCGAGAGACTCCTGTCTATTCTTCAAGGACGCTAAAGTTGATGACCTCCGGGTGAGAGCAAAGGAAGATCGCCGGACCGGATCTCTGCGGGGAGGCAAACCGAGTCGCTCCCGAAGCTCTTTCTCACTCGTGACTGAGCGACCATATGTTTTCTGCCGCTCTTTGAGCTGATGTTTCTTGACAACTTTGTCTTTGGACATCCCTAATGCGAATTTCCGGATACTGTTGATCATGAGACCCAGGAATATAATACCCCCGACAGAATAAGGGAAGACTAATCCCCTACCAGTATCATTATCACCAACGAAATCGCCGAATCCAACAGTCAGCACAGTGACATCGCAGAAATAAAGGGCATCGGCATAGTCCCACCCGCAGACTTTAGAGAAGACAGCAGCGCCTCCCGCAAGCCAGAAGAAAAACATCATGGTCTGCAAAATAAGCGTCCGTTGGTCATCATCTAGGTCAAAATGCTGAGGATAATGCCCTAGGAAGTACCCTAGCATGTTGACCATGAGAATCATTGAGCCAATCAGATATAGCGACGCAGCAATGATAGCATGCCAGAAGCCTTGCGAATACGTCTCTCCCGGCCTAACGGGCGGCATATAGTTATTCATGGCCACAATAATAGCAATCAAAATTCCCGTAGCCATGTACCAGCTGATAATGGTAGCGGGCAGCGCAATGATATACCGAACACGTCTTGTGAAATTCAGCAACAGGCAGAAGTTGCCGAAGAACCCGAGGGCTAGGGAGATGGCATTCAAAACAAGCTCCCAATGTGGATCTGGTATATCTGTGCCAGCATCGTCTGTTCCTTCGGGTAGCTGTCCGTTGTCTGGGAGGGCAACTCGCCATTTGGACACTAAAGCTGCGATAGATAGGACGTTGGCTAGGGGCCCGAGTGTGGCGGCGACTAGGGGAATGGCGGTGGATGCAAACCACCAGTCTCTATAAATCGATTGTCAGTTTTTGCTCTCCTTCAAAGCAACGTAAGTATGGAGGAACGTACTGAGGCAAATCATCCGTCTTTCCCCTCAATTTGAACTTCCCAAACCGAGTTATCGTATCCTCCATCTCTAGGGTATTAGTACCGCTCGTGCTCCTATTGATATCATCTGTGAAGCTGGTCGTCAGAGCATTGTCGTCGCTTCGTTCTGTCGTCACCTCCGAGTCGTCCGCCATTGTGACTATTGTTATTGAGCGCTCCGGCCTTGGCTTTGTCGATTCCGGGTTGGGATTCTATGCATCATGAACCTAGTCGGCAATCCGGGTTCAACGCCTAGGTATCGTATTGAATCGACGAGAGTGGGTTCTGCAGTCTAATAATTGATTCCCGGTCGTGTAAATACTCGATTCAAACTTTCAGGCATAACCACCGTGGGACCGTGGTAGCTGCTTCGGAAGAATGTCGCGGGACTCTTTATTCGCATGGGATGAAAGACGAAAACATATGTTAGTAAAGGAGAAAATATGGGCAACAATATATGTAGAAGTATAGAAGAAGGAACGAGAATGGTAGCAGACTGAAAATAAGATTTCGGAGCGCGCGAGTGATGTGACAAGCGCAAGCCACAAAAAGAAGCTGTTCTGCGTAACCACGCGCACGAGGTGCATCTTGACTGCGGCATCCCTGCAGCATCCCTGTACCTCCGCTCTCCGTAAATGTGGGTGAGATAAGCTTCTGTGTACGGAGTACGGAGCTCTCGATGACGTCTATCACGTGCAACCCTAAATGGACGATTATGTGGAAGAAATATTTTACCAGTGCTGAAAAGTGCTATCGAAAATTTGCGGACGTACTATAAAATACCGCAAGTTCATTCCGCCGCGTATTTCTCCTACGTAGAGCGGAGTACTCCACCCACTGTTTTCTTCTCGTTCAACTCCAAGCAACACATGTTTGTACTCGACCTTTCTACTACAGTTACAGTGCTTGTATAAAGTTCGTAGGTAATACGAGATCTCACCACAGTTGCTCAACATCATCTCAATCTCTGCTAAAATAAAGAAAGCACCGTTGGCTGCAGTGCTAAGAAATATAGTTGGTGACGCTCTGTGGTCAGCTTGGAGATAGGCGTTGGAGATAGAGCCATGGGTGTCACCCCTAAACTGTGTAATATGTTTCATCAGTCACCGGCGAAGAAGTTTGCAACAAAAGGGGAGATTAAGACCATCTCTTATTCATATCCATATGCACTGCAACTCGGCCTAAAAAGCCCATCATAACTCCATGCCTGAACAAATACAAGTAACCACTAAAGTACACTAATCAATAGAACATGTCTTCCCAACCCGCTTATTCGAATCTGTCGGGAAGCACAATAGGTGCCACAAGGGTCCAGATGTAGATACCGTAACAAACCCAAGCGCTCACAATCTTGACCCAACTTGCCCAGTATGTCCTTCCAACCGGTGCAAAGTCGTTTCCGTCCTTTGTCGATTCTTCAATGTTCATGGTAAGGAGTGTGGCGACCCAAGCAGTCGCTAAGAAGAAGATTATATGGAAAAGTGCGTAGCTGTACTGTGTCGAACTTCTCTCATCGTCTTTCGCGGTGTTACCGCTGTCGCTCTCATCATCATCGTCTAAGAGGGCATCTGCTGGAAGACTTCCTTCCTCAACAGCTTGGCGGAGAGCCGCGGCGCGCATTTCACGGCGGCTGTCTGGTTGTTGGGTAACCAAGTCATGCTCGTCGTCCTCTGGCAATCTGATGCTCTTGCCCTTGCCTCCAAGAGCAACTCCTTGGGTAGCAGCTCTGGTTGTGGTATAGGCGACAGTGAACATAGTAACAATAGCACCAATGATAATCGAGGTGGTTCTTGTGCCCTGCGCACGAATGAGAGGGTTACAATTCTTATCATCTGGCTCCATAGACACAGCGGACATGGTCAGATAGGTACAGTAGACTGCGACCATTGCGGATTGTGCAAGGCCAGCTTTCAGGTTGTACTCCTGAATGGCTGGATGAACCGAGACTGCCGAAACAATGATGAGGAAAATCAGGTTGATTGAGATAGCAGCTTGGTTCATAGAGCAGTCATGGCCGGCGAAGAAGTAGTACTGGACGATTGTCATAGCTACCGAAGCGGCGTACATTCCCAGCGTTGATCCAATCAAGATTCCTCTCCAGGCGCCAGAATCAGTCGCATCAATCTGGTCAAGACAGTATTCCGCCCATGTATGCGCTAGGTCGACAAGGAGAATCAGGCCGAGTAGTAAGAAGAGTGTAGCTCCAATAAGAGCGATATAGTTTCCCCAGACCATGAAAAACGCTTCGGGTATCAGGAACGAGACAACGATTAAAGCCAGCCAGGCGATGATTTTAGGGCCCCAGAATCCATTCTGTATGGCAGCTCGAGGGTTCTTGGAAGAGTTGACTCCTAACAATACGACGGCCATTATTATGTGGAAGACGCCGAGCGCAAAGTTGATGCGGTGCACTGCGACCCATCCATAGCAATCCCCATCAGGACACTTGATCTCCATATAATCCAGGGTCAAATGCTGTAGTTTCTTGATGGCCCAGGGCGTGAGCATAATCCATGATAGTATCGAGTTGACGAGGAGGATGAGGGCATATGCGATACGAGTAGCAACGCTGTGCAATAGTCAGCATGATGGCAGAATGTATTTGTATGCCTGTATAACTACTAACCTATTCCCACATTTACCACAAGCACTGCATACTGCTGAGCAAGTAGCTGCACCGCAACAGCTTGCTGCGAATGTCAAGAGCTGGGGGTATGTCAGTGGCTAGTGACAGAGCTGAGTTGCGAAGAGGACTCACTGTGCCCACGCTGGGTACTGCTAGCAAGGGGATTGATAGTAAAGCACCCATGATGGCGAATTTGACTCTAATAACGATGCGCAACGAATACTTCAGTAGCAAGGTGGTGTTCAGTAGTTAGTTGTTGTTGATGATGGAGGCGATGCGGCTGTCGCTTTCGAGAAAACATGGTTGCCGTAGCCGCAGTAAACTATTGAGATTTGACGCTAGGCCGTGAATGGTACGTTCCGAGTTCCCGCGATAAGCAGATAACGGAATGCCAGGATCATCTGAATATTATGGAGTATGGCAACGCAACACATCCTCACATTACTCCGTATTGTCACTTCTCCACTCCTTCTTGCTCCTTTCCACACACATCATTCAACCAACCTTCCCTTCTTCAGCTCCCTCCTGTGCAACATCAGACTCTCCAAAACCGCGCGACGATGGCTTTTCAATGTTGAGGAATCTAGCTCCGCCCACCGCAATGATTAAGAAGTGAAACAAACACCTCGACTACATCTCAATCCCACTCTTCCATCATGTCGGACAGGTCACTCCTCGCCGCGAGGATTGTCTCGAGTATTGCAGCAACATGTATCTCGTTGGCATGCGGAACCAATGTATGTTCCCTTTTACCTGTAGCAGCCAGTTGTTCTGACAGTATCAGTATGTGTACTCGGCATGGGGTCCTCAATTCGCCGAGAAGCTCAAGCTCTCATCCACCCAGCAGAACATGATTGTAAGAGCATAACCCCCAACCCCAATTATTGATCATTCACTGACATAGATAGGGATTATCTGCCAACTTGGGCATGTATTCGCTGGGAATACCTATTGGAATGTTAGTCGACGCTAAGGGACCACGAATTGCTACTATGGCAGGCGCTGTTCTACTCGCCGCAGGCTACTTTCCCCTACACCAAGCATACGATAGAGGATTCGAATCTATGCCAGTACCAGTACTGTGCATGTTCTCATATTTTACTGGTGTGGGCGGCTGCGCAGCTTTTGCCGCTGCAGTCAAGACATCTGCGTTGAACTGGCCTCACCATCGAGGGACCGCTACAGGATTTCCCCTTGCTGCATTCGGTTTAAGCGCCTTCTTCTTCTCGATGTTCAAGCAGTTTGTAATGCCAGGAAGTACTGGAGACTTCCTCTTGCTATTGGCATGTGGAACCTTTGGGCTGGTATTCATTTCTTTCTTCTTCCTCCGGGTATTACCACACTCTCATTACAGCGCCGTTCCATCAGGGAATCGATTACACAAAACAAAGTCGGAGGATAGCAAGCATCGACGAGAGCACGCATTAGAACCAGAACCAGGTATGTCCAAATTTGTAGTTGAGCACCTCGACCAAGGAGACGCCCTAAATCAACATCACGTAGAAGTCGAAGCACCTGACGAGGACTTGAATCCCACATCCGAAACAGACGAGACTTCCTCCTTGATGTCCAAATCCTCCTCCTCCTCAGTTCGTGATAATGGTGTGCTATCTGAAGAAATTTTTATTAAGGATCATGCCCATCGTGTAGATATTCGTGGTTTTAAAATGCTTTCCATGCTTGAGTTCTGGCAATTATTCTCGTTGATGGGAATTCTCACGGGAATTGGCCTGATGACTATAAAGTAAGTTATTTTCATCTACTTATGATCTCTCGCTAACTTGTGATAGCAATATTGGCAACGATGCCACCGCCTTATGGCGCCACTACGATGATTCTGTGACCGACGACTTTGTCCAGAAGCGTCAGGCGATGCATGTCTCCATTCTCTCTGTCTGTAGTTTTGTCGGACGTCTCTTTAGTGGTATGAAACCCCTGCTTCCTGTTACAATTTAGGCTAACCACTCACAGGCGTTGGGTCCGACTTCCTTCACAAAGTCCTTCACGCCTCTCGACTCTGGTGTTTAACCCTCGCCGCCGTCATCTTCCTCATCGTCCAAGTCGCGGCCCTCAACATCACCAACCCTCACCAACTAGTCATCGTCTCATCTTTCACTGGGTTGGCATACGGCTTCCTCTTTGGCTGCTTCCCATCACTCGTCGCTGAAGCCTTTGGCATACATGGAATGTC
The DNA here is from genome assembly GCA_007821475.1 of Lachnellula arida. Taxonomy (NCBI): domain Eukaryota; kingdom Fungi; phylum Ascomycota; class Leotiomycetes; order Helotiales; family Lachnaceae; genus Lachnellula; species Lachnellula arida. The sequence goes on from QGMF01000245.1 coordinate 7,963, forward strand.
CACAAATTGGGGATTTATGACGCTAAGTCCCGTCATAAGCGGGAACGTTTTCAATTTGTTTTACGGAATGGTATACGATCACCACAGCATCGTCAATAAGGATGGAGAGCGTGTGTGTACTGAAGGATTGGCGTGTTATCGCAGTGCCTATCTTGTTACTGTGTCAGCGTGTGTGCTTGGACTCGCTATAAGCTTGTGGAGTATTAGGTATACCCACATTGCCCGCTTGCAAGAAGAGAAGTCGAGAGAGTTGGAGGAGCGGGAAGAATGATTACTTTCGTTCCTTGGGAAATGGCATGCGGTTTCAACGATTGTAGAAATTGATTAACGGGAAGCAGGCATAGACTTGAGGAAAGGGCGTTATAGATGAGATAGAATTTTCTTTGGACCTTGTCTGAAGCGTAGGCTACATACAAACGATACCACTGTTTTCTTTACTTGATAGCTCGGCCGATCCTCTGCTTGCGTTACAAATTTTCGCAAGGATCAAGTCGCCCTTGGCATTTGACTTGCCTAGCCTCATTGCCCATATATTCTCCCTAGGCGAGTGCCCCCTATTGCTGTCCCTCCAGACAGACCGATCAACATTTCATGTTCTTTCGAAACCACAATTGATCGACGCCTTATCTGCACATGAAGACCTTCGCAAGAATCGCGAGAACGAGATCTCAGTAGATCATTTATTCGTATGCGCTTTTCTTTGTTTTTCAAAACAACTAGGAGAGTAGGCTGCCACTACCGCCATCACTCTCAGAGCAACGCGAGTGCTTTCTCGTGCCGCTTATAATAGTACTCGGGTCCGAGTTAAATTAATCTGAACCTCCCCACATCGCGGAATACGACTCTCCCTCCGTCACCAGTCCCAGCACAAAGCAAAAACGCAAGTACCGATCACCACAGCTGCATAGTAACCGTATTCCCATAATCAATCTTATCCGCCGTACTCTCGATCCTCTCCCCAGCCGTCCCAAACACCTTATCCCAAACCCTCGTCTGCTTCCCATAATTCTCACTCTTCTTCCATCCCCGCCTATGATGCAAATCATGATCCTCAATCACCAGATCCACACCCCACATCCTAAGCAGCCAATGCAGCGTACTCGGCGGCGTCGAATACAATCTCAGCCCACTATGTCCAGCCAGCTCCGTGTAGATAACATACTGCTGACATACCCACCACTCGTAAAAGCCCATCGGCAAGCCGAGGACCCGCATGCTGAAGTACGCCAGGAGCGGGATCCCGGCTATGTCGAAGAACTCCTGCTCGTGGTCCGCGTACAGCGTGAGCAGGGAATTCGGGTGTTTGGTTAGGTGGTGCGTGCGGTGGTATTTCCACAGCCCCTCCACCTCATGCATCAGTCTATGATACCAGTAAAACCAAAAATCAAGCACGATTTGGTACAGTCCGATTTCTAGCGGCAGGAATAGCCAGTCTATGGACGAGGGCCCGAGGGCGCTGCGGTAGCTTAGGAGGATGGTGAAGAGGGGCCGGATGGCGGCGGTGCTGGTTAGAGAGAGCAGGACCTGCAGGACGCTGTGGTCCGGGACTTGGTCGCGGGCGTGGGCGTCGCCGTCTAGGAAGCCGTGCACGTGTCCCAGACGGCGCAGGAGTTGGAGTTCTCTCACGGCGATGGCTTTCAGCGCTAGGTTGTAGAAGAAAAACGCTGTGGTGGGTGAGAAGTTGCGGCCCGTGTAGTGGATGTAGAGTTGTTGGATCGCGAGCGGGATGAAGGCGTGGATGAGCACCAGCGCTGGTGAGTCCAGTTCGGGACAAAGGGGATCTTTTCTTCTTTGCTGTGGACCGGGATGGGTTGGCCGATGGTCGTCGGGTGGATTCCGAGGAATTCGTAGGTCCAGTGGTGGATTGTCCATTGGCTTCTGTCGCCTGCGCGCCAGGTCGATGTCATGGAGTCTTTGGCGTTACGGGGTGTCTCCATCTTGGTTATTATATATTGGGACTAAGAAATGGTCTCCAGGATTGTGGTTGTGAAACATAGAGTACCTACATGAAGCATATATATAAAACACTTTTATTGCCACTAACAGAACTTTAACACATGGAAATACTAATAATCATTCCTCGGCAACTCTGACACACACACCAGCAAATATTGCCGACGTAAGCAAGCTAAAAGCGATAGCAAGTGATTGGTTAACGAAATGCCATGTGCATGCAGAAGATTCAAGGCAGCAGCTTTCGCAGTTTATGAAGATATACGCGATGCGCAATTCAAACATGCGGTGACTGCAAAAAGGGATTCCTGTAAACGTATACCTCATGCAGACCTACGCAACGCGGCAAGCTATTTCTCCTCCTTTTGGATACCAATATTAGAGTTAGAGATATCCCGCCTAAGCATTTTCTGATGGGTTGTGGTTGTGGGTCTTGCCTCGGCGGGGTTACGCTGCCCCGCATTTGATGGATAAGATATCCCCCCTTTTCTACATCTCGTTTGGTTTCTCGGTAACCGAATACGAAAGATACCGGTACTTGTGGTACAGTACTGGTGGTACTGTAGGGATATTCGATTAGCCGCTAGAACCATAGGAACACCAAAAGAACCATACTCGTGATAAACTTTCGAGAGAGGTTGCAAGTCACTCGTAAATGACATCTGTGCGCATGCCCCCGTACCCCCGCATTTACAGCCTTACTGTAATCTGGACCAGGGTTTCACGTGGATAGTTACGCATGCATGCACCTCGGTACAGTACAGTGCAGGACTAAGTAAAGAAGGGGAATATAGTTGCGGGGCAGATATAATATCGTCACTTACACATAAGCGTTTCTCAAACGTTAATCTTTTATTTAAGCCATATATACATACACACATCAAACTCCTCCCGCCTCGAAAAAGCAAGCAAGCAGCACAGCAGGCAAAATGAACGCAATCACCCAAGCCATCGTCAACAACTCAACGCTAGAAATAACACGCATCAAAATCACCGACGCCACCAAAACGTACGTAGTCCACTTCGTCCAAGTCCAAGTCCAACAGCCTGCTCCAGCCTCCAGCTCCCTCCTATCCTTAACTCCTCATCACTGCCTACGCTGTAATTGAAAAAGAAAGACAAAAACTTGTATATATATAATTATAAACAGTTCCTTCCTCATGTCACTGGAATGCAAAGTAGAAAACACAGGCCCCATCAGCGCAACCATGACCCCGATGACCCTCTCCATGAGCGGAAACGCTGGATGTTTCGGCACCTTGACACTGCCTGAGATAAAAACTAGCTCTTCGGGGACAACGATCACGGTCACGGAGCAGAGGATTGAGATTGTGGATATGGATGCCTTTGTTGCGTTTAACAAATCTAGTATGTACTCCGTACGTTTGTTTACTATATCACATCACATCCATCTCCACTCAAACCAAATCAAGATTCAGATTCAAGTTCAAATATAATGTCTCGTCGAGATAAAATGCTGAATTGAACCCAATCTAATACCACCAACCCAGTAATATGCGACGACTCACTCACCCTGCACCTCACCCACGGCACCACAACCATCAAAGCCCTATTCCTCACCACCAAAACCACCTACCAGAAATCCGTGCATTTAAAAGGAATGTCCGGACCCATAACAACCATGCTCTCCACCACATCCACCGCCACATCCCCTCCCTTCACCACATCGCCCTCTCCCACATCGCCCTCTCCCACATCCTCCCCACATACATTCACAAACACCATGCGCGCCCTAAACCCCTCACCCCTAGAAATCGACCTCGGAACCCTGCACCAAGAACTCCGGAACGCGCGGGGCGAGACGATAGCCACGCAGAAGGGGAGGGTGTATTTTGGACGCGGCGAGACGACGTATGTTATGCGCGGCGAGGTTACGGGGGTCGAGGTTGGGGAGGGGGAGGTTAGGGTTTTGGGCGTGGGGGTTGAGGAAGAGTTAGTTTGTTTCGTTTCGTTTACCTGTTTGGTTTATATATCTGAATCCTGGTTATTCGGGATGTTTGAGAGATGATTCCCTGAAGCTTTTCTTGGTTGGAGTAGATGGATGGATGCATAGATGTACTAATGCGGAGATCTTGCAGTAATTGGAATAATCTCACCATGGTGCATTCGAATACTGCGACGACCGTTACGGAGGAGTTTGTGGCGCTGTGTAAGGCGGGTGGGAAAGCGTAAAGGGTGTTTGTTTGGAAGGGAAAGGGAGAGTGAACTAGGTAGGAGTGGGAATCATGTTTGTAATTTTGGATTATTTGAAATCGGAAAAGTCTCTTTAGGCGTTCTTGGAATTGGACAGTTGATTTGTTCAAATGGTATATACTCCAAACTACCTACTCGTAGGTGCAAGATAAACAAAATATAAACAGACGGCAGTCGGGTTCTATACACGACCCAGCATATTTGGACAATTTCCTCGTCAACCCATCCATCCATCCATATCAAAAGGCTTATTGTCAAAGCAGAAAAGAAATAGGTATACGACTAACCGAAGAAAGCAGACCCGAGTTTCCCAAGTAAACTTTAAAGAAAATCAACGTCGTCAGATGAGTTGATGTTTACCAGCAATTATGCCCCTTCTTGGTACCAATCTACTAAACATCCTCCCCGTCCATAGTAAACGGCACTTTCTCCTTCTTTCCCTTCGCCTTCTTCTCTTTCTTCTCTTTCTTCCCCTTCTTGCCCTTCTTCCCACCCGAGCTCTCTTGGAAGGCAGGCGACGTTGGTGATTCGATGGCGCTAGTTGACGCGGATGCAGATGCGGATGCAGACTCGGGCTCGGCCTCGGCCTCGGCCTCGGTTTTGGCAGATGGGGCTGAGGGCTCTTCTGGCTCTACCTCAGGGTCCTTGTCTTTGGGTGAGGCTGGAAGTTCCGGGGTTTCTGGTTCCTCCATTTTCGGGGGACTTGACTCAACTTCTTCCTCGACGACGCTTGGAGCCTTTTCGGGCTCAGGCTCCGGTGATTCGATTACTGGCTCTTCAGGCTCAGGCCCCTTTGCGGGAGCCTCGGCCTCGACAGCTTCTTTGCTTTCGGAAATCGCTGTATCATCCTCAGGAGCCGCTTCTTTCGTCTCGGGGACAATATCTTCTGCCGGCTCGAGCTCCTTGGTCTCCGGGATTGGGGTTTCCTCCTCTGGCTCAGCTTCCTTGACTTCTGGTATTGATGCTTCCTCTGGAACAATGTCATCCTGATTTGGTGCTGGCTCTTCAATATGTTCCGAAACAACCTCAGGAGCTGGAGCTGCTTCCGTGCTTTCCTCGGGCTCGTCGATGGCTACCTCTGGAGTTTGATTGTCCTCTGGCTTAGTAACCTCATCGACGGAATCTGAACCGATAATTGGGGCCGGCTCTTCAGTCACGGAATCTGATTCGATAGTTGGAACCGGCTCCTCAGCGATGGTCTCTGTCTCAGTAGTTGGAATCGGCTCCTCAGCGACAGTCTCTGTCTCAGTAGTTGGAATCGGCTCCTCAACGGCTGGTGACGGCACCGTGGCAATATCCTCCTCCTTGGTCGCCTCGTCGAGAACCGGCGTATCCTCCTTGGTAGGGGTTTGCTTTTCAGTCACCGGCGAAAGATAATTATTCTCCTCCAGCGACGGTTCCGGAGCCTCAACCTGACGAGACATCGTAGGCGAGCCAGATCTCATCCACGCGCCTTCCGGCATAACCTCACCCCTGTCACTAACAGTAGCAGGAGAAAGGGGTTTGAGCTCCTTTAACTGACCAAGACCCTTTTCGTTCAGATGTATTCCGTCGGACAAGTGAGTGTCAGTTCCTTTCACATGTCCTTCAAGTGTTTCGATCGATGCAGAAAGGTTCTTGACTTCCTGACTACAGCCATCAACAGCACCACCCAGCGAGCTAACATCAACAGCCTTTACATCTCCACTCAAAGTGCCGATCGACTCCGTGAGTTGAGTCCCAGTAGCATCGATCTCAGCCTTGAGCTCATCACTTAGCGTAGTGATGCTTGTCGTGATGGTAGTATGGTTGATATCGATTTGTGATACCATAGACGTCATCTTCTCCTCTGTGCCCTCAATTGAAGTAGATGACTTTTCCACAATTGCTCGAACAGCTTTGACCTCTTCTAAGATCTCAGAAGAATTGCAGTCTTCGCTATGCGATGCAACGGCTCCTGCTGCACCACCGAGAGTGAATGCGCCGATGGCTTGAGCGACTTCTGACTGTGAGCTCTTTGTCTCGTTTTGTAGATCTTTGACAAGCTCTCCGTGGGCGTCGATACCCGTTTTCGACTCTTCGATGGCGGACTTGAGTTCTGAGATGTGAGATAGGATATCCTCTTGAGAAATACCTTCCTTGATGGACTCGAGAAGTGGAGTATGTGTTGATAGCAGCTCATGAGATTCCTTCACAGCCGTGAGAACCTCTGGGTTTCCCGTTGCGTCTTTGATTTCCGCCAGAGTCCCATTCTGGGCCTCAAGGGTAGACATGATATTGGTGAAATGGGCTTCCAAGGCCGGGAGGTCTGGACTATCATGAGAGGCTGCATCGCCTGACGGGATCAGCTCCGTTAACATCACGGCATGAGCAGCGTGGGATTCGTTGGATTTGGCAGTTAAGTCCTTGATTTCACCTAGAGATGCTGTGTGTGAAGTATGGAAGTCGCTCAACCCAGAAGTCGCCTCCTTGATCTCCGCCAAAGTAGCAGCATGTGATGTGTTTAAATCATTGGAAGCAGTAGTTGCGTCCTTGATTTCACCTAGAGCTGTAGTATGAGAGCTATGGGAGTCGCTCAACCCAGAAGTTGTCTCCTTGATCTCTGCTAAAGTGGCAGCATGCGAGGTGTGGAAATCACTGGAAGCAGTAGTTGCGTCTTTGATCTCGCTCAAAGCAGTGGCATGAGATGCATGCAATTCGTGAGATGCAGCTGTAGTGTCTTTGATGGCAGCAAGAGTGGCGTTTTGCTCTTCAAGAGTGGCTATGATGGTACCAATTTGTGGCCCATTGTCATCAGTGTCGGGAACAGGTGTTGCATCTACAGATCTGGACTTGATCTCGTCGAGGGAAGCTGCGTGAGCAGCATGTGAGGTGTTGGAGGCGTTTGTTGCTTCGTGAATAGCGGAGAGAGTTACCTTGTGCTCTTCGAGTGTTGTCGATAGGGCAGCGAGTTGCGAATCTAGAGCTTCGAGGTTGCTCACTGCACCAGGCGTGATCTCTACAGGCCTTGACTTGATCTCGGCTAAAGAAGCAGTGTGTGAAGCGTGGGAGTCGTTGGAGGCACTTGTCGCATCTCTAATCTCCGCCAGAGTGGACTTGTGCTCATCCAACGTCGAAACAAGAGCACCAATCTGCGCCTCCAAAGCTTCCAAGTTGCCCGCTTCGGCGGTAGGCTCGGTAGAACTTGCTGTCTTCAATTCCTCCAAAGAAGCCGTTTGAGCAGTGTGCGCGTCATGTAGAGTAGTCAAGATTTCATCACTGACATCTGCCTCTCTGATCTCGGCCAAGATTGTGGAATGACTGGCTTGGGTCTGGCCCATGTCATGAAGCGCTGTCAACATCTCGGCACTGACATCGTCTTTGATTTCATTCAGGAGGTTGGTGATGGCTCCAATTTGAGCCTCTAGTTCGCTGAAATTGTTGTTTTCAGATTTGGAATTGTTGGATTTAATCTCGTCCAATGCGCCAGTATGCGAATGAAGTGTAGTTTGCAGGGCGAGGATTTGCGCCTCCAAAGCGGCGAAATTTGTGTCGTAAGTTGGAGCAGCAGGAGTAGTATCATTGAGAGACCTGATTCCTTCCAGTGCCTCAGAATGGGATGCATGCGAGTCGTTGGATTTCTGAACAGCTGCCAAGATATCCGCGCTTTGATCGGCAGCTTTATGTCCTTCGACGGCAGTGAGAACATTGTCGACCTTTGAATCTATCCCGGTCAGATTCTCATTATGCGAAGAGAGCCCAGACTCGATATTCTCCTTCAAAGCAGCTATGTCTGATTTGAGAGCCTCCAACGCTTCCGTCGAGCTAGAATCGCCGCCAGACGCTGGCTCGGAACCAGATTCTGGAGCCAGAGACCTTTCCTTAAGCTCGCCCAGGGCCGTAGCATGCGATGCGTGGGAGTCGTTTGAGCTTTGAACCGCTTCAAGAATTGCAGGGCTGGCATCCTTGAGTTCTGCTAAGATCCCAGTATGTCCCTCGACTACAGTAAGAACGTCGCCAACTTGCGATTCCAAGTCGCTAAACATCTCATCCTGCTTGGTGGTGTTACCTTCAATGTAACCTTTTAATGCATTCAGATCCGCCGCGACATTTTGTATTTTGACACTGTGTAACTTCTCCGCTACACCGGCTTGTCCCTTCATAGCTACAAGATCCGTAGATATTGCATCCAGCTTCGTGGTATGAGATCCTAGAAGGGAAGGATGCGCTCCAACCTGCTTATGGATACTCCTCACATTTTGGCCAAGGTCCGAACCCACAGCATTGATAATTCGTTCGATGTCCGTCTTCAATTGGTCCAATTGAGCTTGCATCACAGCAGTATTCGTATTCGAGGGGTTCGAGGAGGACTTTAGAGAGTCCAGGCCATCTTTCGCAGGGACTAATTTAGCCTGGATGTCTTCAATGCCATTCTTCACCTCTGTAACTTTCTTGTTGTTCGTCGCGACAGCATTTGTGAGCTCTGCTAGCGTCGCGATTGTTCGTTTGTTGTTTTTCTCCAAAGAGAACCTGAATAGCTCCGTGTCCTGGCCATTTGAGGACTCGCTTGACTTGCGCTGCCGCGGAGTGGTAGATGTTGTTGGGCTGCCGGAACTTCGTGGAGACTCTGGATGCTGGGCCATCGAATTCATCGATTGTCCTCCGGTATCAATCCGAGCCAGGAGGTCCTCCACACTCCTGTTTGTCTTCCGCAGAAGCACTTCATGCGAATACACCGCTTCCACGAGCGGTTGCAATGTGTCAAGCGCATCTTTGATGGAAGGCTTGATTATCCGCGCCAGGTTATTCGCGATGGCATTCTGAAAGCTTTCACTGCCGATAGCTTCGTCGATGGCGGCTCGAAACGCCTGGGGATCTTGTGTCACGAATCCATTTGTGTTTGTAGGACTGGTGATTTCGGATTTGTTGTTTTTGCCTTCAAAGGAGGCTCGTATGCGAGTTGTTAGGGGAGGTCGAGAAGAAACACGAGGACCAGGAGCCATAGTTGCGGCTCATTAAATAATTCAGATAAATAAATTGAAAGAAAAGATACGACTGAGATGAGAAGACAGAGATTTTCTTACCAAGCGGTATCATACTCACCGTACCTTGGGATGGCGCCAATTGCCTATAAAAGTGGATGCTATAGGTAGGATTATTAGGATGTACGGAGTATGTTCATGCACTTGCCAACAGTGATATGCTTATGCGTTGTTCGGGATGTGACCAAGCCAGTATGTGACCTGGAGCCTGGTGGGTGGGCGACGTGTTTCTGTTCACGCCCTGGAATTTTCACGGTGGAACATTTTTCCGGATGCTGAAGCCAATTCGGGCAACTGGCAGTCTGTGGCAGAACTATGAAATTCTTATTTGACCGGGACTCCGGGAGAACGGCGTGCTACGCTACCCTAGTTTGTATTTCTTGTCACATTATTATACTCTCGAGTCTTCGTGCATACCAGCAATGGAATGGGATCATCGGTTGAGGCTTGGCTCTCCCAGAATGGAAGGGGAGCTCGAGGGTGAGAGCTTTTCAAAGCTGTGTGTCTACACTAACTCGACACAAAAGACGGTCAGGCCAATACCTTGTCTTCTGGCCTGGTGTGTGTGTTGTACAACTTATAAAATTGTGGATATGCCAGAGATCATTAATAATCGTAGTGTAGGTACATTTCGTACCTGAAGTTAAGTTAACGGAACTCTTGCAAGGAAATCCCTACGTTGTTAGAGAAAAAAGAAACACAGAGGGACAACAATAGGAACGAATCCGAGTTAGAAAGAGCCCATCCTTGATGGGCATTTCCCTCCAGGTTATAATATCTCTGTTAATTATAATGCGTCCCTAAAAGCCTAACTTTGGTTGATTTACTTGGGTTTTACTCTTATGGACCATGGGCAAAGCACTTGCCAAAAAGAAGAACTATTGCGATACTGTTCGAAACGACTTCAAAATGGTATTCGTGCCATACAATCTTACGGATGTATATATCTACCTACCGGTACTATCTGCTCTGGGTAGGCAAGGTCGAAGGGATTCCCGCCTAGGCGGAGCTGGTGGAGTGGAACAGTGGAGCGGAAAAGCTGCCCCAGATTCCGAGACCTCGGCTTTGCGCAAGTGACTTTCAGCCGTGGCGTCAGATTAAATACGTTGCTTCTTTTCCTCTGAACCTTCTCGCTACCTTTGAAATCTACGCGCATTTCCTCGGCTTCTCTCGCCATGTCTCCCTCCTCATCCCCTTCCATCGGCGGGAAAATAAACCAGGAAATCGACAGTCTCCCACCAGCGATCGCCGAGAAGCTACCCCACGTCCCCGAATCCAGAGCGGAATTGGAAGAGGACTTAAAACAAGCGGAAACCAAGTCTCTGCAGGGTCTGAGGAGTCTGGCTGCTGGAGGGTTTGGTGGGATCTGCGCTGTGGTTGTTGGGCATCCGTTTGATTTGGTCAAGGTCCGGTTGCAGACTGCGGAGCGGGGTGTTTACAGCAGTGCGATCGATGTTGTGAGAAAGAGTATTGCGAGGGATGGAGTGAGGAGGGGCTTGTATGCTGGTGTCAGTGCGCCCCTGGTGGGCGTTACTCCTATGTGTAAGAAATTCCCTCTTCTTCTGTTTACAACGAAGAGCTGATGATTGAAATAGTTGCGGTCTCATTCTGGGGTTACGATGTTGGCAAAGGCCTCGTTCGCCGCTTCTCGACAGTCCAAGATAACCAGCTTTCCGTCGCACAGGTCTCAGCTGCCGGGTTCTTCTCCGCGATTCCTATGACACTCATCACCGCACCTTTTGAGCGTGTTAAAGTGCTTCTACAAATCCAAGGCCAAAAGCAATTAGCGCCAGGCGAGAAGCCGAAATATAGCGGTGGTGTAGATGTTGTCCGGCAATTATACAAGGAAGGGGGCGTTCGCTCTGTGTTTAGAGGCTCAGTTGCCACGTTGGCAAGAGATGGTCCTGGATCCGCAGCATATTTTGCAGCCTACGAGTATATCAAGCGAAGACTCACACCGGTGGACCCAACGACGGGCAAGGCAAGCGGAAATCTGAGTCTGTTGGCTGTTACTGGAGCTGGTGCAGCGGCTGGTGTTGCCATGTGGATTCCTGTTTTCCCAATAGACACTGTGAAGAGTCGTCTGCAAACTATGGAGGGCAAGCCAACCGTTGGTGGGATTGTTCGTGGCTTGTATAGGACTGGTGGAGTCAAAGCTTTCTTCCCTGGGTTTGGGCCTGCAATTGCAAGAGCTGTGCCTGCAAATGCTGCGACGTTCTTAGGGGTCGAATTGGCGCATCAGTTCATGAACAAGACTTTCGGATGATGGCATAGGGGGTATTTTGAGCCGGGACACAGTACACTGGGGAAGGCATTCCATGTATATACTATTCTGATGGCTTTGGGCGACTTCATTTGAGTACTGATGCATAAGTAGCGTAGATAGACGTAGATAGATATATGATCTCGATGTCTCAACATTTCGCCCTTCAATTACATATTTGCAGCTGTGAAAGAAGAGGGTAAACAGAGTCAACCGGCATGATCTTTCCAGCGGCTTCTCTACAAAGTAATTATTTCTCTTGAGGAAGCCCCGATATACCTAGGTACATAGATAGGTAAATGCATTTGACATGTGAAAATGCTGGACATCCCCACTTCCCGCAGAGCCCCAACAACCGCACCCTGACCTACGGTCCAACCACAAAGTCTTCACTAGTTACTAACAAATCCTCTCATTAGCTCAAACTCATGTTCTTAGTACATAATACCTTCATAAGCTATATTCTTTAAAAATCGGATATAGGAAAGGTTTGCGAGAGGTCAATTCCATTTCTGCCGTGTTTGCTGGTGATTCGAGCCGGGGAATCGAGCCCCTTGATTTAAAAAAAAAAAAAGAAAAAAAAAAAATTACTCTAGGCAAGCACAGCTGCTTCTTTTCAACCAAATAGTAAGTTGAGTTTGAGGGTGGAGTTACTCTCGACATTTAGTTGGGCGGAAAATAGGGGTTAAGCGAGTTTGCTCGTGCGCCATGCTGTTAATGGGTAAAAGAGTGATTAAAAGTCCGTCAAGCTTTAAGTCTATGAACTAAGGGTACTGCCCTGAAAAAAAAACCCCCTTCATTGTATATTCCAAAGCTATTGCGTATGCTTTTTATTACAGGGCCAACCCAAAGAAGCTAGATATCCCATCGTGTGTACACTAGGGTACTACAAACTTCTAATAAATCCCACACTCGACAGTCAAGCACCTTCCAACTTCCTCATCACACATCAATCCGCAAAAGAAAAAGAAAACCCAATGTCTCGAAAATCTGCTCCCAGAAAGATGGCATTGCCAACTCGAAGATATCATACGCGATCGAAGGCCAACGATACGAAATGCCACCTTATGGCCATCCCTACTGAGATCCGCCATATGATTATCTTGGAAATCATTCCCACGGCGACCGTTATCCATCCACGACGCAATGCCAAGGGGCTTCAGGCAAGTCAGCTTCTTGGAGGCAAGGTATTTTCTTCCTACCTCGTGTTTCATAAAAATCATCTACGATCCAAATCTTTGACCACTCATAACACACCAACAACTCCCAATCTCTGCGTTTTTCAGCAATTCTGACTGATATTTGCTCATAGGACCGCGTGAAGGACCCTGTAACGGTCCTTGCACTCGCACAAACGTGTCGACAGCTGTGTGTTGAAGTGTCGCCTCCTTACTACTCCCGTAACAAGTTCGAGTTCCCTAATATGCTTACTTGTAAGTCGACTATTTTTACTAGACTGTCACGATTTGAGTTGAGGAAATCTGAAACTTCAAGAGACCTTGCCGCAAAGCAGACAGACTAGCGTCTCAGGTCAGTAACCAAAAGGTTCTGGTTTGCAAAGTAATAGCACAAGTCCCTGTATCTGGTGACGTATTTGGCATATGCATGGCATATTACAATGGACGGATTAATGAGGCAGCGCTAACAAATTCTCATAGTGAGAGACTTCCTCGAAGACATTGGTCAAGACCGACGCCCTCTTATCAAGAACCTTAGCACTTCCCTCACTGGGATGGCTCATGGGATAACAAGAGCAACCAGGTTGATGTACCAGTGTTTGAGCTTGGAGAAGCTTGAGATCAAAATGGGGAAGGTAGTAATTTTGCTGACACCAAGCCCTCCGCCGGATACAATAACAACGAGAATGATAGATATACTACACGAGTTAAGAGGTATAAAGGAATTTACGGTGCAACCTCTAGAGTGGATTATGCATCCAACGCTCAAAGGCAGTGGATTTCATATGCAGGAATTGAAATTCCAAAACGAACAGAAGCATATGGCAAGGGAACTCGAAGGACTCCTGAGGTTATATGTTTGCAAAGAGCGGACGCCAGGAGATTCTCTGAGCGAGGAGACGTTGGCCAGAAGACAAGCTGAGAAGGATAAACAGAGGGAAGACAACATGAAAAAGCATTTGGAGTGGCAGACGATAAAACGCAAATAGGTCTAGTGGAATATTGTTTCGACCCTGTTTGAGCATTGTTTTATCCGCAAAGTCTACTCTCCTAGACATTGTTGACTTTAAACAACTTGGCGCAGCCTGTGACTATCGTCTATGGAGAAGAGAATGGGGCATTAGGAATTAGGAGGCGAGCACACTACCTACAGTGTGACGAATAGGTAGTGAATTTTACCTAAAGGGATTCAGGGAATGTTTATACGTGGTTAGGTGAATGAGTACCTGTGTAGGCAAGAGCGCTTCACGTGGCATTCAACCTCCTGTGGAAACTTCGACTATTTAATAAGAGGAGCGCAGGTCAACTTCCCTTTCCCACAGACAAACAAACAGACACTCCTACAACCACAACTTCTCGGTATCAACAAGCATTTCGAGCAAGATGTCCACACCCCGCCCACAATCCTCCTCATCATCCGCACCTACAAAGTGCTACCTCCTCTCGATCCCCCCCGAACTTCGAGATGCTATCGTAAGAAAAACTGGCTCTTTGATTTTACCCTGCCCCCTTCTATTATGTTTTGTCTCATGTACTCTTACTCCTATAAATTTCTCAGACTGGGAATGTAAGCTCCATCCACTCCCAAAACCGTTTTAATAGGAAATTACTAACTCCCCGGTGTTCTAGTGGAAGCTTGCCACTCCACAAGGGGAAGTCTTCGTGCCTGAAAGTACTCGTTGGCGCAAATCCTATAAAGCTGCGGCCGAACCCGGTCTCGCTCTCGCGCAAACATGCCGACAAGTATTTTCAGAGGTTTCTTCGGTCTTCTACTCGCGCAACGTATTTGAATTTTATCATGCGGTTGATGGTAAGCTCCTTCTATTTTTAATCCAATTTCTTTGATTCTAATAAGCTACAGTGTGTAAATTCCTTGGAGAAAGTGGAAGCAGCCGCAGACAATTCATCAAGAGCATCATATTCCACCTTATTGGCACCAAAGAAACCATTCAACATGCTGCAGAGCTCTTATACCTGTGTCCAAATTTGCGAACACTGGAGATTTCCCTTCGTTATCTCTCTTTCAAAAAAGGCGAAAAGAATCTGCTTCAGGCAACTGAAATCGGCAGGTTGAGAGGAGTACGGGGCTGTAGAGAGGTTAAGGTCACCGAATCACTGCGCGACGACGGTATACTCTGGGCCGGCGAAATTGAAAGCGTATCTAAGGTGTTGAAAGAGGAGCTCTGCAGGGAGAGGTCGCCCCTCGATAAACTAAGTCCAGGAATGTTAGCTGCAGAGAAGTTGGCTGCAGAGAAGTTGGCTGCAGAGAAGTTGGCTGCAGAGAAGTTGGCTGCAGAGAAGCTGACTGCAGAAAAGTTGGCTGCAGAAAAGTTAGCCGCAGAAAAGGTGGCTGCAAAGTTGGCTGCAAAAGCTGCAAAGCGGATGAAGAGAGAAGAGGACACAAAGAAGCAAAATAGGAGCTGGCAAGAGGCTTTGCGACCAAGAAAGCGGTAGATGGATGTCGAGGGTTGTTGGAGAGCTAATAATTACGGAGGGGAAGTGGCAAAGGACTTTTGATTAATACTGAAGCTGAGTCCATGATCGGATAGAAGATACACCTTGGGAGATGATGAATTGGGGCAGCGCTTTGCACTTTGGCTACTTTTAGCATGGTTCAGTTTTTATTTCCCTGTAGCAGAAACGTATTAAGTGCAGAATAAATCTTATTGCTATGATATTGAACATCTTGACCCCATATTATCATTGTGATCATATTCATTATCCCCTCCACCTGACATTGAGTTCCTGTAGCTGACAAAGCCTGCGTCACGGACAGCGTGATGCTCTTGTTAACCTGCAATTCAATTGTGGAAAGTTCTTCGACGCATATAAATCTCGACTCCAGCTAGAACACCGCACTCTTACACCACAACACACTCAACTGCAAATATCCTCTCAACAACTCTCCCACAACCAGCAACATGGCGAGCGACCAAACATCCAACCATCCAGCGGATCACCTAGCCCCGCGATGCCATCTCCTCACCATCCCACCGGAAGTACGAGACTCGATCCTGAAGTACCTCTTGCTCTCGCCGGAGCCCTTGGTGTATTATTCTTCACCGCATATGAATATCAAGATGACCACTAGAATTCCATTTGGTATCGCTGCCACCTGCAAACAAATCCTGTGCGAGGCGGTTCCTATTTACTATGGCAAGAACTCTTTCGAGTTCTGGGACATGTATGCCTGTGTGTAATCTCTCTTCCCATCACATCTTATTCTTGCTAACAGCAAGTTGTTGCAGTATATGTGTTCTTGAAGAGAATCGGCCCCGATATGAGACCTTGCATCAAGAACATCTCCGTTGAGCTTGGTTGCGAAAGAGGAAACAAAAAAATACCAAACATGGCCATGGACTTGCTTTGAGAGTGTGGACCCCTCGACAAACTCACCGTCTGTGCGAATTTGATTCATCCTCTAGAGAATGTCGGGGATTTGTTAAACTTAGATGGAGTCAAGAAGCTTAGGCAGCTCAGGGGATGTAAGGAGTTCTGTATGGAATGGATGTGGGAGAACCGTCTACGATCTCAGTCCGCACTCACGGCCCAGCTAGCGCTTAGGATGGAAGTGGAGGAGATCTTGAGGAAGGAAATTTGTAGTCAACCGGAGACTCGGGAGGGAAGTTGATTGGGGTGGCTGAGGAGAGGCAGAGAAAGGAGGAGAGGGATGGGGAGAGGGATGCAAAGTCTGCCGAGTGAATAGCCAAAGTCGACCCAAGTGGAAGGAAAGCTTGAGACCGCGTCTTCAGGATTGATGAGAGGGTTGGCAAATGCTAGGGGAGCAAAACAAGTCGTCTAAACAACCAAAAAAATGTAACTTGCTGCGCAAACTAGCAAAAAAGAAGACCTAAAAATCAAATCACAAATCACAAATGCGAAAAAATTATTAAAAGGCCAATAATGGCGGATTGCACCACGAGGCAATGTGTCTAGTTAGGAATTGTACAAGTACAGTGAAAGCGATATCTCTATGTATCAACACTGCTCCACGTTAGGAAATGGATGAATCCAAATCAAAGTCTGAAGAGCGCCTCAACCGCAGTATGTTTTGAAACTAAAAGTGCTTATTTTGATCCAAGTACACGAATGAATGTTCGATTGTGAATTGCTGTCTCGATTGGGTGGGGATCCGGGTAGTCTGGCTGTTCTTGATAATATGAGAGAGCTCTTTCAGTTTAGATATTGGTTGTTGTCGGGTGTGGTTGAAGCTTGGGGTTGCTAGGAGAATGAGGCAATTGGAAAGGCAGGAACGTATTGCTTCTCACTGTTATCTCAGATGAACGCACCAATTGCCACCTTAGAACAAATATTATTCATAGAACGCGTTGGAAACTACTTGTTCTACGTCTATCGAGTTTCCATGACCTGATTCCTACACATTAAGCCACTATTCATTCCAATACGAGCCCCAATATGTCTTAAATATCTGTAATCCTTATATCATTCAATATTGAATGTGCACCAATTCAATATCAAAAGCTCCTTCGCGTCAAGTCTAGAAGAATTTTCAATATTCCGAAATCGCAAGATCGTTCACTCGACTACACCTCCAACCAAACATCGACCAACGCAATGGCTTCTTCAAGAGCACCGAAGCTCAGCTCCCGGAAGAAATCTATGGCGATCCACTCACCTGAACCCCATCCAAAATCCCACCTCCTTACATTCCCACCCGAGATCCGAGACAACATTCTCAAGTACCTCATCCAACCGGAAGCCATCGACTTCCCTCAGAAATGGCAAGAGCTGCTGCTTTACACCCACCCCCGCGACAGAGTGGGAAGGCGCGTCAAAGAGCCTATATCTTCCTGGACCAGGAATCTAGTAGTGCTGACGCGCGTCTGCAAGCAACTGTACTTTGAAGTTGTTGCTCTCTATTACAGTCGCAACACTTTCACGTTTGACAATACCAACACCCGTACTTTCTCTCCTCCATCTTTCCTTATTTCCCCAAGCAAAAGAGCTGTTATTGACTAGTTGGCAGTATTCAAGGTCCTGAAAGGCATCGGACCCGGCCGTCGCCAACACATCAAAGACCTCACATTCACGCTGCGCGAAACCACAGGCGACAGAAGCATACCGAGCAAAGCCACCACACTACTCACTCAATGCCACAACCTGAAGAAGCTGACGGTCATTCTGGAATACGATTCTGTGTTGACGCTTTTCAGCCATAATCCGTTGAGAGCGGCGGGGGTGAAGAAGTTGCGGGAGATCAGGGGTGTTGAGGAGGTTAATGTGGGCCAGGGGGATATGGCTGTGAAGCGGAACTGTGTGAAGACGTTCACGGAGGAGGGTGTTAGGGGCTTTGAGAGGATTTTGAGGGAGGAGCTGTGTAGGGCGAAGGAGGAGGTTGTTCAAGTTGTGGAGGAGATTGTGGTTGAGGAAGAG
Source organism: Lachnellula arida (assembly GCA_007821475.1). Lineage (NCBI taxonomy): Eukaryota > Fungi > Ascomycota > Leotiomycetes > Helotiales > Lachnaceae > Lachnellula > Lachnellula arida. Next base: position 25,965 of record QGMF01000245.1, read on the forward strand.
GAGTAGATTCACATTATCGACGTAATCATGTGGTGGTTTGGGGGTAGTTGTCGGGATTGAATCCATGATGGAGGGTAAATGAAACGGATTCACATGGATGTAGTAGTAGGTAGGTGTCTTGGTCCTCCTACAGGTTCGTATTAAAAGCCAACAGCCTGACCTGCACATCTTCGAAGAACAACTCTTTGACGTCCTTTCTGCCAATTTATTACCCACCCTACACACTTTGCAATCAGCTTTTGCAACCACCCAGTGTGATGGCGGCCACATCAACCTCTATATTTGGTTCTGGTGGTTTCATTACGAAATCTCACCCAGCAGAGCGTCCACCCCCAGCCGGAAAATGCTACCTGCTCACCATTCCCCCTGAGTTGCGAGACATGATCTTGAAATACCTTTTGGTATCTCCCCAGCGTTCAGTGTCGCGCACAGGTCCGCCAAATAGAACATCAGCGCCGAATTCTCGATCCAAGACCCTTGCCGTCGTGTGTACCTGCAAACAGCTCTACGCCGATGCTATGCCCATCTACTACAGCCGCACTCTATTCAACTTTGACAACATGAACTGCAGTACGTATTCTTCTTCCACCATGGGTAGCTCTTCTAACATGATGGTTTTTTAGTGTATAATATTTTGAATGGTATGGGTTCTGCTGGACGACAGTACATCAAGGATGTTGAATTTCGCTTGTACGAAGTTGAGGACGACAAGAGGATCTCGAACAAGGCAACGGGGCTGTTGGCTGAATGTCAGGCGCTTCGCAAATTGACAGTTCGAGTAATTCTCCGTCCGACCTTCGCCTGGTTCACGCTGCGTCGACGGAATTACATAAATATTTTGGGTTGTGCTGGAATCAAGAAGCTAAGGCAAATCAGAGGATGTGTAGAGGTCACGGTGTGTAGTGTAGATGCATCTGGCGTGAAAGAGGGAACGTATGGATATACAAAGAGTCAGGTGGAAAAGCTTGAGATTATATTGAAGGAGGAACTATGCAGGGCAGAAGAATCGGAGGCTGATGATCATGAAGTGGGAGAAGACTGAGATGATTGAGAGGTGGAAGGAGGGTTTGTGGCCTCGTGCTCCGCACAACTAAAGGACGATGTTAGAGAATGATAAGCCGGTGGAGTACACTTATCGTTATTGAAGATTGGTAAAGAGAGTTAGATAGCTAATAGACCTTTGGATCATGCCCAACTTCAGGCAGCTATCGAGTTCCGGACTCAGCGATGGCTTCTGCGCGAGTAACTAAACCCATCCTCATTGAATTTATTTCCAAGAAAAAAGTACAATTAAATCGCTCTTGTAAAGATGAAAGTAAGAGAGAAGGAGCCGCTCGAGTTGAAATTCAATCTTGCCAAATTAGGAAGTCATGTCGCTACCTAGGCAGTATATAAAGACCCCTCTGTTTCGTCCGCGGAGTCTTTCTTCAACTCCACCAACTCGCGAACAACCCGAGAAAAACAAGAGCATCTCAACATGGACAGCAAGACCTCCAGTAAGTGTAGTATCTCATTTGTCATGATGTTTTATATTTGGTACAAGGCTCTAGAGCTTTTGGACGACATGCGCGACGGTCTTCAATCTCTCAGCTTTTCAGATCGCATGCTTTTGGGCCCACTGTGCCCACTTGGAGGTGCACATTCGTTGGACAAAGACTAACAAGTATATAGCAATGAGCACCCCCGAAAGCCAACTCGCCGCAGCGACACCCAATCCGCCCAAGGCCCGCTTCTTGACCCTGCCACCCGAGATTCGCAACATGATCTACAAGTATCTACTCGTCTCCGAGACGCCAAAACGGCCCAGGCCCCAAAATGGGTTGTTATGGCAGTTAAAGCGCCTTGACGATGGTCTTGGTTCCAAAGAGCAGAATGCCAAGAGGACGATGGCGATTGTAGGCACGTGCAAGCAGGTCCACGACGAAAGCCTGCCGATATATCTTGGCATGAATGAGTTCACATTCCTCTCAAACGATCACATGAGTCACAGCTTGGGGCGTCTCAGTAAAGACAGACGACAACTTCTGAGAAGAATCGAGTTTGAATACGGCGGGAAGGCGCTAAACAAAGCATTTAAACTCCTGGGGGACTGTCTGAGGCTTCAGGTATTGCAGATCTCACTCGGATGGTGGGCCACTTCGAAATTTCACCTCAGCAACCAGAAACTATCTGACCTGGACGGGCTGAAGCAGCTGAAGAAAGTACGGGGCTGCGAGGAAGTGGTCGTTAAACTGAATAGCCGTTCACCCAGTGGTCACACTTTCAGAATCTCAAAAGAGAGCATTAAGGAGTTCGAGGACATGCTGAAGGAGGAGCTGTGCAAGAATAGGGTTGAGGTGAAGAAGAGAGCACCAAAGGGGCAGGGCAAGAAGGCGTTGGCGGCAGCAACGAAGAGGAAAGGAGGCAATGGCAGTGGGGGTGGAAACGTTGCATGAAATGAGATATTATGGAAGAGAACTGGAAGCGGCAGCATCGCAAGCAGGATGACAGGAAATAGACATGAACTTATGGCAGGCTGCTAGAGCATCAGAGCAGAAGGTGTGGCAGAACATTATGGAAAGGAAGGTGCGAACAAAAATATGACCTGCACACACGGAACAGCTCTTTGCAATGAAATCAAGTTGATTGTAAGAAATGATCCCATGCTTCGTGACTGAACATACATACAGCTCTAGGTTGCTCTTGCTTTTTAAACCATGACTGCAAACTTTAGATTCCCAAAGCTACCACCAGAGACCATAGACTCTATTAGCCCTTACCCGAGGACTTATAAGGATATAATAGGGCAAGTAAAGGTAGAAAGCAACATTCAAACCCAAAAAAAAACCGACTCTGCCAAGATTATCATTCAACTTTGAGTGAATTTGTAAGGGACCTTCTTCTGTCTCTCCTGTCTCTAGGTGCTTACCTTTTGCATCTACCACCACTACTCTGTTGATCGCACAAGGCTTTTGTCCGCACTTCCCTTCGTTGGCTTGCCTTCAGCCTCACGGTTGCCTTTTCACACCGATACCTTCCCCACAGTTAGGCGGCCACCTGGCTGACACTGCACTGTACCTGTGCAGTACTTAGGTACAGTCTGCGACTCATTGTTTCGGCTTCCTGCCTTTCTTCTCTTCTTCGACTACACACACGCAGCTTCCATCGCAACTCTCGAGGATAGTCGCACCCAACACACGCAAAACGTTCACTTGGTGCATCCGCAACGTTGATATCGAGCAGTGGCACCGTAAGCACAGACATCGTTGCACCCGGCCAGTGCAGTGCTGACTACGCAGTATACTGTAGTGCTACCTCCGTACTCCGTATTCACCCCCGCCAACGGATGCTGTTCCCGCCCCCCACGCGATCCAGCCCCAGCCCAGCCCGTCGACATCAACGCAGCCGGCTTCGCCTCGAAGCTACTACTCAATATGCCCGCCCTACCAAACAACAAGACCAGACGCAAGGGAGTAACACCCATCAAGAAGCCGGATAGAGACAATGTTTGGCAGCGTACTCTCAATGTCATGGGCCTCGAGCCGATGAGCTTGAATTCCAGCAGTAGCAGTAACAGTAATTCCTCTACCAACAAGGCTGCCGCAGATGGAATGGCTGCACCAACATCCCAATCCGAGCCTACACAGGGCTCTAAGAAGAACCTGTCATTTCTAGATCTACCTGCGGAGACACAAAGACACATTATCAAGCACGTAAGTACTGTCATTATGCGCGGAAACGCTGGTATCCTGCTGGGCGCATACCAAGTGCAGCTCGAACGAAAGCTAACTGTCCCCTAATATAGTCTTCTACCAACGATCTCCTAGCCCTCTGCCTCGTCTCAAAGCATTTTCGAGATCTTGCTGCGGAACAACTGTATCGCAAGTTCGAAGTTACATTTCCTGACGAACCCGACGATGGCACAAATTCCTCTGTGGATGCTTTGGCTGGTGGACTGGAGACCCTCGTTTCGAGCTATTATGACTATGCCAAATACCTAAAAGAAATTGTGTTGGAGCCAACCAATGGCGGGGACAAAGGGGAGCGCGCATATCGGTATTATATGTACGATTCGAGCTGCGGAAAATTCATGAATACACTATTCCTTCTAGCTCTGCGCAAGGCTAGGGTGCTGGAGACATTCAAGTTTGTGCTCGTCCTAGAAAGAATAGCTATGTACTGACAAAATTTTCAGATGGGATATCCGCGTCGAGCTTAGCCCGTCCGTCTTCAAGGCCTTACATCGGATTCACACCCTACAACATCTTCATGTTCGAATGCAAGCTGGTCACTCTTTGTACGGATTGACAGCACCATCAAGCGTTTTTCACTATGCGGAAGCGCCTCCTGTTGTTATAATTCCACAACACCCTAATATGGGTGCGCCGCCAGGTTTTGCTCAACCGTCTTCCCACAATGCCCCGCCGCTGTCCGTTACGTATCCTTCCAATGCGAATTCCTTCCCTTCGGCTTATAAATATGCCGCTAAACTCCAACGCAAAACTACCAAGGCTGTACTTCCGTCAACCGATAAAGAGGCACCTACGCTATCAGGATTCAATCATCTGAGAACGTTGTCGGTGTTGGACATGGATACATTAGATTATGTAGGAGAACTGCGGACTTGTATTCGCAACTGCTCTTCGACGCTCACTAGCCTCACATTATCATTCTCCGAAGCATTGGCCAGCAAATCTCGAAAGCCGCCGCCAGAGGTTCATTCTGATGACGACTCGGAAGTTGAGGATGAATTCGGTGCATTAATTCCGCCCCCAGGTCCTCCACCGGGCATGGCATCGTCCAGCTCTGACCTAAGTTCTCCATCGAAATCCGTACAGGCAGCAGAGGAAAAGAAGAAGCAAGAAGACGTTTTAAATAGAATATTTGGTCTGCAGACTGGCAAGAAATCGAAACCAGGCGTCACAGGCAAGCCAGAGTCTGCTGATCTAAATCAACCAAAGCCAAAAACCGACGAGGATCCCAAACTCAGGTTTCTGCGAAACTATGGTTCAATTGCGCAAAAACTCATGTCAGATGTCAAGCCTGGTAGCGAAGCTACGCCGGCAGCAAAGAAAGCTCTGAACCTGATCAAGACAGCAGCAAAGATGTATTTCGATGGAGTGGACAAGGCCAAAGAAAAGACACCGAGCGATGGAAACAGCTCCAAGGGCACCCCTTCAACCACTAGTGCGGACAGCACGTCTGAGGCTAATGCTGTTATGAGCGGCGGCGCCGAGGCGGATGATGGACCAGGTCTCTTTGATGATCATGACCCAAACAAAAAGCATACCCCCTATGTTGATCCAGAAGTTTCAAACCCTGATGACATCGACATGGAAGAGCCGGAGGAAAAGGAACTTGCAATTGATATTGAAGATCCGTCAACGGATACTGTTCCGTCGGACGAGAATCTAGAAGAAACGGCCTCGGACGAATCTGGCGTTGCTGAAACATCCAAGGCTGTAGGTGCCCAAGAAGAAAATTCGTCTGCAGACGCCGTGGATCTGATGAACCAGCTCCAGATTAATGAGCAGCTAAGTGCACTTGTCGCAACCCATAGCGAAATTCAGCAAGAGCAGGTGATACTCAAGCAACGGATGCTAGACATGCAAGAGAAAATGCAAGTCCCGGATCCTACACCTGCAGACTTAGAGGTTTTGAGACAGGCAAAGGCACATTTCATGATGGTCACAGATCGAGTGAGCGAGCTGGCTCGTAAGATGCGAGCGGTGAACGACTTGGTTCATGATGTCTCAGCAGACGCTCAAGCCATGGCTCTGCTGAAGACTCCAGAACATGAAAATGCTAAAAGGAGCGAGTACATTCGCTCCACCAGAGGACTTACTCTACATACTCTTGCTATCTACTTGATTCCCGCCAGATCCATGGTATTAAATGCCGCCATTGACTTCCACGTGTTACAAAGCTTGACACTTTTGAACGTTGGTACCCAAGTTGGCATCTGGAATACGCTTCGCAAGGAGAATACACTTCAGTCGTTGCCATTATCCAAAATATACACCGACAACGTAACCCCACAGTTCTTACAATTCGTTGGCGAACTGGACAGGGTAACTGATTTACTACTATTAGAGAAGCAGAAGGGGCGTGTCGAGCCTACGGCAGTGAAGACGACTGTGAAGATCGAGAAGATCCGAAAGGAGGTCTTGAAGAAACATGCTAGTACCCTGAAAGTTTTGATGATCAAGAATGACTCAAGCCAAGACTGGGACTTGGACGTCAAGACCACGATGCTGTTGTGCCATCGTGCGAAACAGCTCGAGGAGCTGTCCGTTAGTCACGGCGTCAGAACTTTGGTATGTTGCCCCTGTGCATTCATCGTACCTCAGCTAACAGTCCACAGCACTGCTTCCTTCAATTCATGCCTGGCATGACCTCCCTCCGCGCTCTTCACGTTAATCAATTCCGATACGACCAATGCGCCTCAATGATGCACGAATGGAAGCAATTGATGGTTGACGTCGTCGCGCACACTCCGTTCATGAAGCTCGAATATATCGGTCTCAATGAAGCTATCGATCGACTTGTCCGCCGTTCTCGGGTCAACAAGAATGCGAAGAAAGATAAAAAGGGCAAGGGGAAGGCAACTGATGTTATTGCTAAAGCGCTGTTGGGAGATAATGACTGGACGGATCCCTCGAAAAGGTCTGATTACCAGGCTAGCTCGGATGAGGATGAAGCTGTGATGTTTGGGGAGTTGGGCCTGAAGGTTGAGACGGTGGAAGATATTCGCTTCTACGAGATTAGTGGTGTGAGGATATTTGAGAAGGACGTTATTTTTGGTCGTCTTTAGACGACACATTTCGGGTGGTCAACGAGATGAGATATGTTTCCGGTCCTGGGTATTATCGCGAGCGAGTCTGTTGGCTCGTTTTGAATCCATATGGGAGATGAACGCATTGAGATAACATGAGGACGCGTTACGATACCTATTTGTTTGGCCTGCTGCTTCAACTTTTGGGAGCGAAAAAATAGCTTTACGTATCCATGCACAGCGTTTGGCGGGTTAGCTAGTACTTGGGCGTTAATCATTTTTTGAAGAAACGGTTATTCGGGTCGTTGGATTTGGTAAACTGTGATGTTCTCTTCTTCTCCTCGCGCTTTTTTTTTCTTTTCATGTTCCAAGCATTCCATATGCAAACTTGACTCGCCTCATTTGCCTACCCTTCCACGTTCAACCTGGAAAGGACTCGCAAGTACCTGCCTGCCTGCCTTATGAAAACACTCCACTCACACTCCACTCCACTCTACTCCACGTCACTTGCCAAAACACGAGTCTGTGTTCAATCTGGGTTTACTTGCTTGCAAAGGCGGGGAGCACGACGTCTCTCGCATGAACCACTGTTCATTCATTCATCAACTCAGACAGAGACAAAAAAACCTCCCAACTTCCTCGTACACCCTTCCGAATCCTACGATCAGTCAGTCAGTCAGCTTTGCAAATTGCAAACTGCATCCATCTTTATAAAGTTCAGTACGAGTACGGTTGATAAGTGCGGGTTGGTATATATGGTATATATGGTATATATGGTATGTATGGTATGTAAGAAGGAAGTAGTGGGTGTGGCTGTGCTGCTGATGATGATGGGGTATGGTGCATGTATGCCAGTCAGCTTACCCCAAGTTGAACTTCGCGCTGTGCTATCTTAAAGCTTGTTTAATGGTAGCAGGGATTGGGGTGTTCGTGGTTGAAAGGAAGGGGAGGGGATATTGAGGTTGTGGTTGTGAGAAAGGGTGGGTGGGTTGGTGATAATGTATGGATAGCTGAGAAAGGGGATGAGATCGAAACCTGAATTTGACGAAGAGAAGATTTTTGGCGCCCAAGTAAGTGGGAATGAAGTGTACTGGCCATATGTTCTGATTCCGTTCTCTAGGTATAAATCCCAGATACTGTCTGTTGTGTTGTGATGTAATGTAATTAAGTTACAAAGTACTATACTCGCACAGTCATAGGCCGACCCCACCCAGCACCATCTATCTCCCCAGCAGTCCTTCCTTTCCAAAAGGTCCGTTCATGTCCTCCTATAGTAGCTCCTCGCAAGCTTACTCCTGCCTGCCCACCTCTAAGCCCCCAACATCATCCATCTCAAACGTATCCCCGCCCCCAGCAACGACATTGATCCCATCATGCCCTTCCCCCAGGATCTTCTTGCCTTGCTCGTACGTAACGCGTCGCCAGCCAGAGGATTCAGACGGGTCTTTGATCCATTCTGTGCACGGGAAGTAATGGTCATTCTTCTTCATGGTGATTACCCAGGGCACGTTGTCGAAGGTCATTGCTTTGAGGCGGAAATCTGATGAGTGGAGTGTTAGCAAGCTGGTTTCAAGGAGTGGGTACAAATGTCCAAACAGAAATAGGAAAGCTTACAAGTATTATCAGGAATATCCACTACTGCCTTCAAGAAACTCTCAAGGTCGGGAGTTTTCTTCCCGTTGACATGCGTAACGAAATTTGTCGGCGCAAGCCCATATTGGTACGCCGGACTTCCCCTTGTGCGCGCCGACACATACACCTCACTATGCAGCTTACTGATTTGCTGCCTAACAGCATGATGCGGGCGATGCAAAATTGCACCACAGAAGCTCACTGCGCGGTCGGTCTCCAGATCATCAGCTGAGACAGTAGGCAGTTTGATGGTCATTTCCACAGTATCGCGCACGATGACCGCATCAAGCACTTCGTGGTCGTACATTACATCTAGCTCATTTACGCGTGTGATGATCTTGCCGTTGAGGCTGAGAATCACATCACCTTCCATGAGCGCCGCAGACTGGTCACCACGCTCAAAGGTACGTTTGCGGATCATAAATAGCTGATGCCGGGATGAATTGTCCAAGGCTACTTTCTTGATCCATTCTTCGCTCACGCCCATGATACGCGCCTGACTCATCTGTATAGCGTTGAATTCCACACTCAGCATACGCAATTTCGGCTGTTCGCCCCGCTGGATCTTGGTGATAACGGGGAGGAGCGTCGGTGTTGCGAGGCCGAGGTGGTAGTCGGTATCTTTTGAGGTGACGGGGGAGCGCTCGCCGAGGTAGGTGAGCCAGAGGGCTTGGACGGTGCCATCTTCTGCGACGAGGACACCGCTTCCACACTGGCCAGATAGGCTCGTGTCGACCGTGATGGCGTCGACGTTGACAGCGCGATATCTGGGGGCGCCGGAGTTGGCGGGAATTGCGACGGCGGTGATGTCTGTGACGGTTGTTTGGGCGCTGACTACGCGCATGTTTTGGTTGAAGCCGACGAAGTAGGTGGATGCTCCTTGGGTGATGTGTTTGGTGCTCAACTTGGCACTTTGTACAGGAGCATCAACAAGGGAGGGATCGTATTGGATGATAGCGTAGTTCTGTAGAGGATGGAGGAAGACGACTTTTCCTTCAACGATAATTGAGTCTGCAATGGTAATAGAGATGTCACAAAGATCATAGGGGACTATTGCTCTTGAAATAACAACCAATCCCTTCTCTGCATCAATGACAACACCCATTCCCCATTTTCGATTTCGAGGGAAGCCATCCAATTTTACTGGCATGTGACATAAAACACGAACAAAACTGCGTACAATATCTGCTGCAGCGGGATGTTGCGCATTTTCAAGTTGGATGAAGCTAGCAGATCTCCGGACAGGGGCAACTGCAGGGAGTGCATCAGCTAAATCTGTGAAGTCCCAAAGCCCACTTATGTCGTTCCTGACAGCCAGTCTCATCTTACTTGACCAATGCCGGTCAATATGAATAATGCCGGTATTTAAAGTGTGCAGGTCTCGAAGATGCTTATATGTGACGACCACTCGAGCTCGATCTGGGATGTCTTTGGCAACTTCGATGAATGCATCTAGGTCAGGAGTTGGCTTGTGATCCACTGTTTGGATAATCCAGCCATTATCTGTGCTTTCAAATCTGAAAGATCCAGTTGCTTCGCAGACAAATACACCTTTACATGCTACAGCATATAGTCGAGCTTGCTGGTATGATAGATTGTGGAAGCTTGCTCCTGCGACAGATACAAAACGATCTGGGGTGATGGCGTGTAAATCTCCAACCTTGACTTCCACCTCCATGTCTTCCCCACCACGCTGTAAAAGAAGAGTGACCTTGCCATCCACGCTCGAGTCAAGGATGTCATCGAGTCGGACAAACTGAGTTAACAGTTCCCCATTGACCTTGATTAGAACATCCCCCTCTTCAATTTTATTGTCTGATGGGCCATCCGGTAGGACAATTTCTGCCACCAGCATGCCTGTCTCTTTGGGAAAGTTCTTTCGGATAGCACTCTCCCATTCAGGAGTCAACCCTAATCTCCGGCATTCGTCGAATGGCTTGATCATCCATTGGCATTGTATTGTTCCGCGAGTAATCGGTTTGCTGTCTTGTATGCATTTCAAGGCTCGTAGAGGACGATCGAGGGGAAGAAAATAATCGGTAGCCGCACCATCGCTTCTGCCACCAGCTTGCAGAGCCACAGCATATCCATCAACGTTGACCACAGGACTGCCAGAACTTCCGCCACTCGCAGCTGCAGCAGCTTGTATATAATTCGTGTTGAAATCGCAGTATCCGTCTCCGTATTCCGGCGCATTTCTGTCCAGTCTACTGATCACCCCAGAAAGAATACTCAGCTTCTCCCCAGCATCATTACCCACAACTCTGATTTCCGAACCAACTTTCGCGAGGTCTGGTCGTAAAGGTAGAGCTGCAACCGGCATATACTTGATAGCTTTGGGATCGAAACGAAGGATGCCGAAATCGTGGACAGGGTCTCGGTATACGGGGTATGCGTCAACCTCTTCGTGATTATCGAATATGCAGTATCCCCAGAACGGACCCGATCCCACCACGTGTCGGTTTGTCATAATGTAACTATACAGCTGTCAGTGTTGTACGTACTGAAGAAGAAGAAGGGATATTGCTTACCCCCGCTCTGCATCCACGACAAAACCCGTTGCCTCGCTGGTCAAAGCTGGGTCTGTGTCGAAGGAACAAGTCTGGCAGAACCTGATGGAGACCACATTCCGGACAACCTTCTCAATGGCTTCTTGCCATTCTGCGGTGTCGGCCATGGCGGCGAGTATTCTAGGCTCCTCTATCTCTATCTCAAGTTCTTCCTCGGAAGAGGCTACCTCAGGCGTGTTCTCTCCGGCAGATTCCTTGCCATTCAGTCCACGGTATTGCTTTTGCGGCCGCTCTTCCACCTCGCCCGGATGTTGTTTCCGCTTTGTGCGGGGTGTGCCAATTGATCCATTCATGGTGGAGGTTTGAAGGTTGGAAATGGAGGTAGTATTAAAAGCTCGTAAGGCTGACGGTCGTCGAGAGAAAGCGAATGGCGAACAAATAAATGCAGACTTGTACACCGAACTTCTTGCCGTGAATGCAAAGGTTGGAGAGAATTTACTTGCGGCGGTCTGAGAGAAGCACGTCAACGAGTGGTGTCTCAGGCGCGCATAGAAAGCTCTATTCATCCAGCATACAGAACCGAAGCAGATACGCCTCCTCAGCTGGGCAGATCAGAGGGAGGGAGAGAGAAGGAGCGTAAGGAAGGAAAGTGAGGATATAGACGAAGTAGTGGTGGTACAGTTTGTGATGGGAGAGAAGGATGGCTGCAATATATTGTCTGTCACAAGACGCACCAGAGAAGATGTTTCTCACGATCACAAGTCACGGTGGTGCTTCACAGGACAGGGAGCAATAGTTTTAGAACGCAGGGATTTCGTAGCGATCAAAGCGCCTCTAGAGTACCTAGGTAGATGCAGGTAGGGCATCGTTATTGACGTAAATATTACTAATTCAGGAATTGATCCGGAATCGATAAATATAACCTTATTAAATCATGTATTGATAGGTCCTTACGGGAATAACCTATCTTGACAATACAGTATAATAATGGCTAAATAACCGTTTTAGGCCAATTTTACTATTAATAATTGATAGTTAGATGACCGTTTTTAAAAGGTCACGTGGTAGGGGCCTTTGTCTGGCCACAATGCGGTTTCTAACCGTCGATAAAATCCACCTACGGTTTTTTAACCGAGTAATAGGAGTATTCTTACATAATAATAGAAGTTGTCTCAAGATGGACTTTGTAGTCATATGACCTCGCGTAGCTCACAGGACATCATGTGCTCCGTAGCTTAGTCAGCAAAGGGGCATATCCTGGTGATCCTCTTCGCCTCCTTACTACCACTTAGAATGCTAAGCAATATCAACTAGAACTGATATCAAGTTATAGTAGCTAGTACGAAGTAATCACATCTCTTACCTGTGATACCAACAAAGAGCAATAGACGCGATCAAATGAATTATATATTAATTCCATAACCTAAAAAGTAGTTCCTGTCACAACCTTCTTACCGACAATCTTCGAGATGAGATTCTCGACGACTAAACCCGTCTCCAAAACAGCGATACGACCGCTACTAGCCCACATACTATTCTCCAGAACCTTCAGCTTTGGATCAGCGACAACAAATGAATATGAGCCCACTACGCTTTAGTCAGTTCAAATGCTCATTATAGCCGGTATATAGAGTTTGCTCAGGTCACGTAATAGAGTTTAACGACAAGAAAGACCCATAAACCAATATGGTAGAAGGGATTCTCAAATTTAATAAAGGAAAGAAGAACTTACTAGCATTCCCGAAAGGCACCGTCTTCGCATCTGCTGATCCGTTAAAGAGCTTCGCAACATCTTCGTCAATTGCGATGACGCCTAAATAACCAAAGCTGATACAATGGCCATCTTCGGTCTTGGCAATTGCCTTGAGGTCAATGCGACCGAATTTTCCGTCTGGATCAAAACTCAGCCAGTCGGCGCCGAAGCCCACAGTCGCTTTAAATGCAGGCTCGAAGCCCGGCACAGTTTCAATAGTCCCGGTGGGTGTTTCCTTGTCCTGTCAGCATCGTGGCCGAGGCAGGACGAAGTGCAGTGCAAGTGCAGAGCGTCTTCCGGATGGATCAGTGTCGGGAAATGAGGAACTTACAAAATGAATGAGGTTTGAGCCGCTATGTGTTACCCCTTGTATATAATTACTCTTAGTTGTATAATCATTTGAAAACACTCCGTGTCTTGAGCAAGAGTGGGCTTACCAATTGGGCTGACCGTAGTCACATTTAGCTTGACAATGATGGCCGGCTCAGTCGTCGGAAATGCTGACAAGAGAACTGATGCACTGTCTGACATGATGATTGATAGTGTCTGATGTCTGGTATACGTCCTATCTAGCGTCCAAGGTAATTATAGTTCGATGATACCTATCCATATCTCATAACACTCACGCACATATAAATACCATAAGCTCTCTTGATTCTCATTCTCACAACTGCTGATCGCACTATGTATGTGACGGGCGGGCAGGGCGGACCGAGCAGGGTCGGACCGAGCGCGCCCGCTCACCTACAGTACAGTACACTAGTATCCCAGCAAATTGAACTGCTCTTGGAGATTCGAAAGTACCTTTGCACGCCATTGAATTCAAGCTGCTCGAGCACCTGAGGACATCTTTCGATTCGGTGCGCTTCCACTAGACTCGGGTTTCATTCATGCACATTATAAGCTAAGTAATGCTCGCAAAGGAAAAGAAAATCCTGTAGGAACACCCCTTGAACAAATCCGAAGTGCAGAACTGCAAACTGATTATGGCAGTCGATCGACCATTCAGAATCGTTGTCATTGGTGGCGGCGTTACAGGTCTGACGGCGTCGCATGTATTGAGCAAAGCAGGAATAGACCATGTAGTCCTCGAGAGGGGGCAAGAGGCAGCACCTCCAAGCGGAGCTAGTATTGCAATTTACCCACATGGAGCTAGAATTCTGGAACAAATCGGTTGCTTGGATGAGATGCTGAAAATCACGAGTCCGATGGAGCGTTACGTTAATCGAAGGCCTGATGGAACGGTCGTCATGGAGAGGGACTTCTGGCCCCAGATCCAAAGGAAGTGAGTATCCAAATATTCCAGGCAGAAGTCGTTTGTTGATTGTCGTCAGTCATGGATATACCCTCATGTTCTTTGAGCGGCGAGGATTCTTGCAGTGTCTTTATGATCAACTCCCGGACAAGTCGAGGGTACTGCTAGGGAAGAATGTTATCCGCATCAAAGAGACGCCTGATGAAGTAGAAGTATTCTTGGCAGATGGGACGAGCCAGAAAGGAGATATCATAATCGGCTGTGACGGGATACACAGTCTAGCCAGGCAAGCCATGTGGGACAATGCCGATAGAATCAGTCCGGGCCTGATTACCATGAAGGACCGAAAGGGTATGTCCAACCACTTCACTGAATAGAGAAGCCCGATTAATGATTAAGCCATGATGACATCCTGGACTTGCCTCCTTGGCATGGCACCACCAATTCCAGGCATGCGGAATGAGTTTTCAGCCGTTCATAATGACGGCTACTCGTTTCTGCTTGGGAAGCAGGAAGATCGTACCTTCTTTTTTGTCTTCCGCCGTGTCAAGAAGCCCTATTCTCAGTATACACGGCCAAGATGGACTGCAGAAGATGCCGACGCAGCGGCAGCGGCTGTAGCTGATCATCCCATAACGGAGAACCTGGTATTTGCTGACCTTTGGCGACGCCGCTATCGAGCACAGATTGTAGACATCGAGGAAGGAATACTTCCACATTGGTTCTTCGGTCGTACCGTCTTGGTTGGCGATGCTGCACACAAGGTATGTCTTTGACTTGATTCACAGAAAGTTGCTGACCACTGAGTCAGATTACTCCTAACATCGCCTTTGGCGGCAATTCCGGAATGGAGAGTATCGTCCTCTTGACCAATCTTCTAAATCGGTTACTGGCAGCGAATCCAAACACCAAGCCCTCCTCTGCCACGCTGAGATCTATTTTCCAGCAATACCAGGATCAGCGGGTACCACGTATGGAAAAGGTCATGAAGTTCTCAAATCTGATTACACGCATGCAGGCCTGGGATGGTGGACTCATGAAGTTTCTAGCACTCTGGATTCTTCCTTATCAAATGAAGGAGACGTTGGCTGCGAGCATTGGGGATATCGTGAAAGGGGCTGAGAAACTTGATTTTGTCCCATTGAAGAAGCGCCCAAGTAAAATCAAATGGGATGACGATGTATCGGCTTCCAACATGGGCACGAAAGGCTGGGCTGAGAGAAAATCTTGGATCTTGGGACTTTCTGTAGTGGTGGTATCTGTTCTTTGGACCTTTGCACCAAGTGGTTTGAAGTTTTGATAATGTTTAAACAAGATACTTTGAGGAGGATTTGAGTCGTGTGACGTCTTGAGTGGTCAAAGGAACTCAGCTTTAAATACAAAATTGAGCCATTATTATAAAGCTTGATTGTATACAGAATCGATTCCTATAAACTCTCTACCAAACCACTTCTCAGACCTAGAAATAGAGAATATGCCGCCCTCTTGAAGTTCCTGATCTATAAATCCGAGAACGAAGTTGCTATAGTGCATGTCAGAATTCTCCACCAAAATCGGAAAGTCGCGATCGGTGTACAATGTAAATAAATCACTTCAACCCTCATTACGGTACACGTTTTCAAACCCCCTCCCCTGAACCTCTAGCCAATAACGAAGTTACACCTTCCAGGAAATGCAAATTCTTTAACGCCTTGGCTCGAAATGACAGAACGCGATCGCTGCGTATCGGGGCTTCTACTAGTCGAGATTGGAAGGAACAATACAAGAATATGAGTTCTCTGGCAGAGATAAAGATTCGGCCGGCCTACATCCGCAATACTTATTCGGAAGTCAAAAGTCAAAATCGCTCTGTAATAATTATAAGCTCGTTTCTCCAATTCGAAAACCCGTCCAAAAACACCCCTATGAAGCACAGATTTCATCCTACGATATACCTGGAACCAGGTTGATTGCAGCGGAAGTTGAAGGAGCATACCAAGGGAGGTCCGCGGTATAAACGTGCCTTTGTAAAGAAGGTCATCTTGGCCAAAAATCGAAAGGAGAGCCACATATAGGCCAAAGCAAAGATTACGTCTATAAGCCTCTCGTTGGTTTCTAGGATTATACAGTATCGTCTTTACAGATGAGGCACATATCGACCTATCCTCACAAGCAGTAGGTCATATACTATGTGAGCAGGGAACACGAGATGACCCCCAAAAACATCGAGGAACGGCCTCCGGTCAAGGGTGTCCGATTTTATATTGCGGCATGGATTAATTGGTACGGGAAAGCACCTAAAAGAGTTTTATAATGACGAAGAAGACAAAATTAAGCATCCTCTAACGCCTCCAAACCTCGTCGCCGCCCAAAAACCGAAAGCATAGAAGGATACGAGTCAAGAGTGAAGGAATAGGAGGCGCATATTCACCTCTCACGGTTTTATTTGCTTGTCGCCGATATCAATTCATTATTGGAGCCATCTAATAAGGCCTAGTAGGAAAACTCCTGCCCGACCAGCTTTTCACTAAGCTTCCACAGTCTTTCTGCTTCAAACGATGAGACTGCCCATGCCTTGACGGTGTCTTTCAGCGGATCCGCCACGTGCGAATCGAGCAGATAACCTCCATTATGAGCTGTATGATAGATTAGCCAACAAGGCCGTTATAGTGAGTCTTCGGGGTATACTACGCACCTTTCAGATTGGGGTCGAACGAAGCATAGATGTGTGTGGCAACCCCGCGCTCGATAGGCTTCGCGTCGAACTCCTTCCAGCCTTCTGCATTGCCCAGGGTTTTGTCCGCAGATCCTGTTATGGTTAGGTGCAATCCACCCCGATGCTAAGGATGCGGCAACTTACGGAGGCCATCCAACTCTTTGTCCCAATCCAAGTGGCCGCCTAGATTTGTCCAGATGACGCCTGGATGTAGGCTGAAAGAGAGGAGGTTGTGCTTCGAGCCAAGTTTTTCGGCCAAGGAGAGTACCATCAACATATTGGCGGTCTTTGACTGGCCGTAGGCAAACCATCTGTTGTAGGTTTTCCCGTCCTATATTGTGTTAGTCTTTGAATTGTCGTGAACAGCTCTTGGTGGCATTTACATCGAAGTTGTAGTCATCAAAGCGAAAGGGGTTCAAACGATGACCGTCACTGCTGACATTCACGATCCGACCGTTCGGGGAGGCCAAGACCTTCTTCATGACCAGATTGGTGAAGAGGAATGGACCAAGATGGTTGGCCGCCAGATGATATTCGAAGCCGTCGGGAGAGACGCTGTGATCCAAGGCCATGACGCCGGCATTGTTGACGAGCACATCAATCACCGGAATATCATCCCAGCCATTGACTTGGGCTGCGGCGGCGCGCACACTCGCGAGAGAGGCTAGATCCACTTCGAAATTGCGAACTTGGACACTGGAGTCCAAGGCGAGAATGTCATCGGCGGTCTGTTGGACTTTCTTGATATCACGACCACCCAGGATGATACAGGCAGGCTTGGCTTTGGCAACGCTTTGGATGAAGAAGGCGCCTAGAGAGCGTGGTGAGACGCCCGTGACCAGGACAACCTTTCCCTTGATCAGACTGGCGTAGTCGCGCACCAGCTCTTCGGCGGTGGTGCTTTTGTCGTATGATTGTGGCATGATCAATCAGGTGGTGACTTTAAATTTGGATATGAATTTACACTTTACTTTGCGAGTAGGTAAATACTTATATGTCCATTGGACACAGTTGTTTCGGACATTACTCGTAGCGGGTGGGTGGTTACACCAAACGCCGATGGACCCCTGTCAATTCGATGGACGAAAGGAAGTATTTTATGCCGCAGGTATAGTGGGTATAGTACTAGGTCACTACGCCTGGCCTGGTAAGAAGTACGAAGCAACCTGCAACCTGCAACCTGCATTCCACTTGGCCGAAGCACCAGAAGTAACCTGCATACTAGTACCTAGGTATTCTAGGATCTAGGATCTTCCCCCACTATAGAGGGCGGGTTGCGGCCCGACCCAAATCGCGTCACAAGATGCTTTACTCGAGTAATAGTGGGCTTAAACAGCACGCTAAGGGGCCCTCCCCTAATTAACCCTTCGCTAATGCGGGCGCCGAGTATATATAGGTACCTGCCTATTATACCGGTATACTTGCCATTAGCACATTAGCACGTGGAAGAGTCTCCATACTATACGACAGAAGAACATGTTATAAGTTCCCCTGATATCTTTGACAAGGCATACATAATCTATCTATACTTTATCACGCAATCTCCTCTCTTATCCGTCATATTCATTGTTTTCATTCGCCTGCAATATGGAAGCCTTGGGACGTCATCGATCCCCCTTCGTCTGTCTAGCCATCCTCGGCTTCCTTGGCACGTGGGGACGCACTTTCATCGACGGCAGTCTTGGTCGCCTCCTCGTATCCTTGCAAACAGGACTACTACCGGGATCCGAATATGTTCCCCTACGCACGAGCTTGACTGGCATCTACTGGCCGCTCGACTTTCTCCTAGATGTCTTGATTGTTTTCTTCTGGGAAGCGCTTGATGGCTCGCATCCAACCACTTCGCTGCTCGGTATCTATTTTCTCGGACAACACCTTAGCATCATCACTGTCATGTATATCAATTCCTACAGGCCAGGATATTCAAGAAGTTGGAAAATGAGGTATGTATGCTCCTTGTGTAGTATGGCTGGCAACTGGAATTCGGAATCGAGGCTAAATATCAAGCAGTGCAACGTTCTGGCTCACCATATTCCAACTCACCGGAATAGCCACATCAGGGCCACTTTTTGCTTTCTTATATCTTTCGGGCCTCCCCAGCAAAAAGGATAAAGCTGCCAATCGATTTTCGTCAACGGGCCTCGATTTGAAAGCTCTTTCTTACCTTCCTTTCTCCATTACAATAGGCTATATTTTGCCGTCCATCCTGATGCAACTCCCATCGCCGGCTCTCGCCTCAAGTGACTCCCAGCAACTATGGCTCGCTGTGTGGAACTTCTTCCCATTATGTATCGTGGCAGCCCACAAGATCATCATGGCCATCACACCACAAGTTAGCGCACAGGCTGACCCGAGATTGCAAACGAAAGCTACGCTCGCCAGCGTGGTCCGCGTCACATACGGCCTCTCCCTCTTGCTCAGCGCAAGCGTGCACGTTGCCTGCGTGACACTCTGCCTCACGTCGGTCCTGTTTCCAATGGTCCTGGCACCTCAATACGTATCGGCATTCCATCCGCGGAAGATGCTGGTGCCACCAACAAGCTTCGAGACTGTGGATACCATGGGTGAGGGCGTGCAGAGCTTCTTCCAATGGGACCAGCTCGTCGGCTATACCACGATGCTGATAGTTGCGGGCGGGTATTATATGAGCACACGGACTGGGATGAAACGAAAGCTCAGCTTGGGTGACATCACGAAGGTCTTGGGTGGAATTGTTCTGCTTGGTCCAGGTTCAATCGTGCTTGCAGCTCACTGGGCAGCCGATGAGATGGAGTTGATGGAGAGAGATGATGGACAGAAGAAACGTAGTCGGTAGTGCTTATGGTAGTCATGTCAGTGCAACCATCCAGAATTTACTCAGCCCCCTGAGCTCTTGTTTTTCTTCGTGGAGAAATTTACTTTGCTGCTACTAAGCGGAACAATATCTTCGTCGCTCAGCTATTGCCAAGGTTTAGACATCATTACATACATTATTTATCTTGTAATTTGCTAATATATGTTTATTGGTGTTGAGAAATATCCGGACACGTATTATTCTCCAAAGCCAGCCATGCTCTTTGGACGGTACTTCAGCATGCTAAAATCCTTGCCTCGTATCAAATCCCAACTTCCGAGGAAACTAGTGTATACACAAAACCCATGTCGACCTAGGTCGACCTAAGTCCAACTTAGGTATAGTTAGGTTAGGTTAGGTCGCTTATTTTCTCGCTTT
>QGMF01000246.1:0-45718 GCA_007821475.1 Lachnellula arida
AGTGGTGCTGGGACGGAGCTTACATGAAGCATATGGCAGATAGATTGATATCTTCATTTATCTAAAATTGTAGGTACAGTCCGTCTTTTGGTAGCAGGTTCTAAAGGCATGCTCTTCGACTTTGTCCTGATTAGGCGCACAGGACAAACGGACACGCACACCCACACACACACGGACTAACAGTTCCATGGAAGACATCCAGGATATAATACTTAATGCCTACGGCCTTCTACGGCCTTCTCTATCAAAAGTCAAACCTCGCGTTATATATGAAAAAGCAGCACCGATTTATGATATCCCAGGCAGAAGCCGCTTTTTAATCATCTACTGCGAGTGGGACTTTAAAGTCCAGGGCTCCCTCCTGAGTCCTCACCCACCGGAAAACCACGAGAACAGACGGCTCAGGCGGCGCGGGACATTTGAAGTCAACGACGATAACAAGTGCCGATTTCTGTATCCAGCATAAGGACCACAATAAATACTTCAAGCGTCTATACTCAGCGGGCTTTTTACAGACAAACCCGTAAACTGAAACACCACAAGAGACAAGTACGAAAAAGGGAAAGACACCACGTCTTTCCAACCGTGGTATTTCAGCCCAGAGGAGTGCCGGGACTTTTAAGTTTTAGCGATGTTCAATTTCACAACTCCTAATCCCAATCCCAGTCCCAATCAACAAATTATCTATTCATGCCTAAATACAGTACTCATATCATCTAGATACTTTATCTTTAGGTTCTTGACTCTTTAGATAATGTATCCTTACGGTTGCGTCCTATGATACATGCCCTGTCCGACCCTAGATGCCTGTGACCACCAACAAAACGAAGCTCAAGGAGGTCCTTCTTCACAAAACCAACATCGAAAATGATTTCCCTTTACCACGAAAGAGTTCACTAAATCGCCTACTGAAGATATGGACGAATGGGTACACAATGAGGAGGCGCCCACGACAAAGAAGACTGACAAGGCTCTGACCAAGAGGGAGAGGGAGGAGCATATGCATCCAGTTTGGATGGGGTCACGCAAGTCAACCTTTGGAGTAATATCAAAGTCTTGCTGCAATAGATGCTTCCAAAACCGAGACTATATGCATCGCAATAAGATCTCGGGTGTCTCTTTCGACGAGATTACAGAACCTGGAGTGGGAAAAGAGAGGAACTGAGAAATGAGAGTGGGATATACAGCAGGGGAAGAGAAAGGAAAAAGGAGGAGAGAAAAGGGGAAGGGGGGTGTGGGCAGGAGAGAGAAGGAAGGAGATGAGAAGAGAGGGATAGAACGATATAGGAACTGGGTAGAGAGAAGACGGAGAGCAGGAGAGGAGGAAGAGGAAGATAGGAGAGAGAAGCCGTAGAGAGAAATCTATCAAGATGACTACAACTACTACAATAGCAAAGACACCGCGTCTGCTTCTATACCGCAGGCCACCTAGAGAGAGCCGCGGACCCGATCTGAGCGCTACCGTCCCCTATTAGTGAGATCGTGAACACACTACGTTTTCATCAAGACGACGTTGCCAGTTTGTCAATTACCAAGTGCACGGCCATCCAGTTTGGATCGGCTTGATGAAGCAATGACACGCCACCCTGGGAGTGACCTGCACACATAGTCTGGGTGGTATACGTAGCAAAAAGAAACTTCACGGTGCTGTACATCCACGTTCTCTCTGAACCATCTACCGGCATTTATAATAGCCTCCATATGGTACTGGGATATGGATCTCGGTTTGTAAAGTACTCTGGGTGCTGTTGGTGATATATGTCTTGATTGGTTGGGTACATAGTCTGTAGCTCTTTATGGTCAGTCAGGGATAAAAAAGAGGCGGAATGCGGTGTGTATTTTGAGGTACGCGCTTAAAATCTTGTGGATCTCAACCGCCACTTTTTTCTCCCCCAGACTTGTCGTCTCGGCACGGACCGTACCTTAACACGACTACTTCACCGTCTTGAGCTTTTCACTCCCTATTTCAGTTGGATTATACCGCCCCCCGCCATTCCACATGCTCATTCTCGTGATATAAGTAGCTGAAATGGGATCTATGCTAAGCATCCTTTTAGCAGCAAATATCTCCTGGCCTAGTTATACCTGTAAATATACTTAATTTCTCAGCAGGGGTTCCATACCTCTCGTTCGTCTTCATGTTTGTCCAATACAGCTCTCATTCACCATGGAATATCAAAATTCCACCGACGGAAAATAATAACATGAGACCTCCAGTTGTCTACGAAGCTTTGATCAAACTGGAGTATTATCGCGTTGGTTGTGTGACTCTGGACGGGCTATTGATCTGCCTTTTCCTACGCAGTGGAATCATTTATTGCTTTGTGATTGCTCATCAATTCTGTAGTGTTTTTACGAAAGGGTCCTTGGACATCCTCTGCAATATTCGCTTTTGACTCGACCGCTGATTTTAATTGACCTGATCGATTCCATACTTATTAAGTTAGAGAGATATATACGCTCACTGGTTGTTTCCACACTCCATATATCCCGATATGCCTTTTCAATTCACAGCCTTTTCAATTCACATAATGAGGTGTAGTCTTCTCTAATAGCCTGGTCGGGATGGGTGAAATTCAGGTTCAGTGGTACTGCGTCGTCCAGGAGTCTCCGGGTTTTTAGATTGCAACAGAACATGAGGGTGTATAAGACAGACAAGATTCATCTTACGCAGTGATGGCTACCTATACCACAGATTCCAGCTATAATGGCCTTGGCCCTGCCCAATCCCCTCTTTCTCGAGCTTGCCTCGCTGGTAGTATCAGCTGTGCTTCTTTTGATATTAGAACTTCGCAAGTGAATCATGTTTGATTGACTTGGTTAAATGCTAAATCAGCAAGCTATAATTCGGAATCATTGACATGACATCCTTTCTAATAGAATACCACAAGGGTCGGAATTCATGGTCCCGGCCTTCTTTGGACTTGAGCTTCATGGGTGCTGCGCTGCACTGCCGGGAAAATTCTGCCAGTCGGCTTGGCTTCTTCGGGACTTGGAGAGAGTGAGTACACAGGAGGGAGACAGGGCCGTCATTCACCAAGCTTGCCATTCAATTTGTCCTCATAGTGTGACGCAATCACACGCTAAGCTAGGCTTGCCCCACTCGTCGCATATGAATTCCAACTTCCCACTTTCTTTGTTTTGTTTTTGTTTTTCCTCCAAGTACGATACCATCTCCATCTCATCTCCATCTCCACCTCATCTCCATCTCCACCTCAATCTCCATCCCCACCTCCATCTCAATCTCTTCTTCGTCAACGTCAGCACCACCGTATTCACCAGCGTCAGCATCCTCAACAATCCCAGCAATCCCAGCAATCCCAGCAATCCCAGCAATCTCAGCAACAACCTCAGCAACAGCAACAGTCTCAGCAACTCCAGCAAGTACCGTATGCCTATGCTATACTTCCAAGTCTTTGCCTCCTCAACTAACGGTTGGTGTTTAGATGTCGAATCCACGCAAGAGAAGCAAGGAGGAGGCCTCGGATTATTCCGACACCAGGGACATTGTAAGTTTAGTATCCCAGCCATGCGAGGTAGTCGTTACTGATTCTGTCATCATAGAAATTGGCTGAGGACGAGCCTCGGATGTGGGGCGGCCATAAAAAGAATCGGACGTACGCACAACGCAAAGAACGCCAACATGCCAACCGGAGGTTGGCACGAGCCAACCGCGCGCACCAGGAGACCATGGATGCCATCAGAAGCAATCCTCTCGACGAAGCAGCCCAAGATCATATTCAAAAGAATCTCGGGTACGGACCAAACCGCACATCTGTGGCAGGAGAAGGAGTCGTGCGCGTAAGTTCTTCACCAAATCCCCTTTTCTTGCCAATCATAGCTCTAACACATATCTAGTTGCGGCCCAACAGCCAGCTCCCAGAACCAAGGTCGCTACCCTACAGTATGTTGAATTGTTTCTCCTGTGAAGCTCTGGCTAACGGGTGCGTGTCAAAGTAACTACACAGTTCCAAGGGACTCACAGAGATGCAAGAAGAGAGATGCTCGACACCCCTAGGGGGGCTGTGGCAGGGTTCCGATCTATCGAATCCATCAACTTTAGTAAGTCTCCTTTCATTATTCCCCCCTGGATACACTGCATCGTCCTAACAGTTTTCGAGATAAATTACCAACCCCGGGTTCGCGTCCGTACAAGCGTGATGATGGTCGGTTACGATATGACGACGTCCTCCCTTCGGCACCAGCTCCTCGTTCGGCACCAGCTCCTCGTTCGGCACCAGCTCCTCATTCGGCACCAGCTCCTCATTCGGCACCAGCTCCTCGTTCGGCACCATCCCTTCCTTCAAAGGCTGCAAAGCCTGATGCCAGTAAGACCCTGTATACCTATTCGTTGTTCCAATCGCTAATCATGACAGAATCCGACACCCGTAGCGCCCGGGCTGAGGCTTCAACTGGGTTCCGAGCTGCCAAGAAATTCAAGCATGATGATACATATGGCCGACTGAGATACGATGACTATGACGAGGACGATGACGACCGTAAGATGCACTCCAATCCGTCGCTTTCGTGACCGTGCTAACTGTACATCTAGGGAGACAACTATTGGACCTCGCTGCGTATAAAAGCCTTCTATAGATAAAACTCTCCACTAGCTCTAGCCTCTACATACAATGCAATTACAATGATTTCTCTGTCTGCCATCATATCATATATGCTAGCGCTGCTTCTATTTCATCATCTTTGTGACTCTAAAATCCAGCTCCCCTCCCAACCTCCTGAGTCCTCACCCACCGGAAAACCAACAACAACTCACTTGGCCGTCTATATGATCTCGTGGTTTTCCAGTGGGTAATCATGAGGACTCAGGAGGTTCGCATGGGAGGGAAGCTAGATTTTAATGTCCCACGCGCAGTGGATAATTAAAACGCGGCTTCTGACCAGCCTGAGCAGTCTGATCTACCAGTCACTGGTCTCCTCCCGAGATATGCATTTATATACTATACCATCCATCCCTCAAGACTCTCCTATAGTCACACCAAAGCACCAAGATAGACACCAAAAGCATTCGTTACTCCATTAAATCATCATTCCGCACAAACCCATAAAGTATCCCATAATCATACTCATACTCATACAATACAATCAGGTAATTTTTCAATCCAGTTGATTCAATCACAAATTCTATTCTCAATACTCCTATCCTGACCTGACCTGTCCTATTCCCATCACCTATCCCATCATATCATATCCAAAGATGCACCTCCCAATCTTCATGCTCCTGTCTCTAGCAAGCGAGCAAGCAAGCAAGCAACAAATAAACGAATGTGATGAATGGCGTTTATGCGGCTGCCTTTCCTGCTGCCTTTCCTTTGGCGGCTTTGCCAGTCTGCGGTATGTGTTAGTTGGTTATAGGATAGGTGGGGTGGGAGGAGAGGGGTTGGATGGATGGAGGGAGGGAGTGTTGGAATTAATGCCACTGGTGCGGGGAGGATTGAAAGGGGAAGAGCGAATTTAAGATAATGCGGGAGGAGAAAATAACGTACTGCTTTGGCAGGAGCCGCGGCAGCAGATGTTGATTCAACAAGGGTCTGGAAAATCGTCAGCATGATGTCTCAAAAACCTGATGGGATTTGTGAACGTACACCATCCGCAGCAGCATCGACAGCGCTTTGAGCAGCAGCCTAGAGTCTTGTTAGTCTGAGTTCAATGGAGAAAGAGGGTCGAGGTTGAGCCGTTGAGTAAATCTCTCATCATGAGTGAGATATTCTCCCAGAGATCTCAGCTCAACTTCAGGGTTATTTAAGTACGTACAGCAGCCTGTGAATATGTTAGTCGAATTCTTTGGGGTTGTAGAACAGGTGGATTTTGCACTAAACTCGGTGCATAAAAATCGGAAAGAACTTACGGCGATTCCAGCACTTCCGTCGCTGGCTGCAGCGTTAACATCAGCACCTCCAGCAGCGGCGGCAGTAGATGCTTTTGCGGCTCCAGCCTTTGCGGCTCCAGCTTTTGCGGCTTTCGCCTTTGTAGCAGCACCAGATGCTTTTGCGGCTCCAGCTCTTGCGACCTTCGCTGCCTTTGCTCCACCTGCAGCGGCTCCAGACGCGGATGCTGCTCCAGCTTTTGCGGCTTTCGCTGCCTTTGCTCCTGTTGCCTTTGTAGCAGCACCACCAGCGGCGGCTTTAGCTTTAGCGGCTTTTGCTCCAGCTGCGGCTCCTCCTGCAGCGGCAGTTGCGTTCTTCTTGCGCGTCTCAAGTACTGGAAGGTTTCGTAGTCCCTGCGAAACGAATTAGTATGTTATTAAAAGCCGTCCAGTAAATGTCTCTTGTTAAATGAGACATTCATCTCAAGGACCTCGAGTCCTGAGATAATCCTCGGGAACCCCAGCAAAATCAACGAACAAATAGATGGGTTGCTTACCAGAGATCCAATGTTGATGCCAGTAAGGCCTTGTACAATGCTGGCCAAGTCACCACTACCACTAGCTGCTGCGTTGTTGTTTGCAGAAGCTGCGGCACCACCAGCAGCTGCGGCGGCAGATCCCTATCATCGTGTTAGAACGTGAACAACTTCGAGCTTGAGATCCTCTGGGTAAATGTCTTCTTAGACATGAGTCATTCTACTCGAACGACTCTCGACTTGTATCAAAGACTTTGATCTTGGTATCGAGCCGTGCAGTCAAATGCTCATGTCCAGTGAATCCCACCCCACAGACTTTCGACCTTTGGGTTCTTGGATCAAATTACCTTTGCCTTCTTTCCTGTCGCCGCGCCAGATGCTTGAGCAACTCCAGCAACAGTCGCATTACCAGCCGCCTTTTGAGCTTTCGCCGCACCAGAAGCTTTTGCCGCTCCTGCCTTTGCTTTCTTCGCTCCACCTGCAGCGTTCACCGCAGTTGCCGCTGATGCAGTTCCATTCGCAGCAGCAGCCTTGGCCTTCTTGGGGGAACGAGCGATGATATCATCTCCTGAATATGGGAATCTTGCTTCAAGGCTACCATCCGCAGGGAGGGCTCTAGCAGACACAACGCTGGCCGAAATGGCAATGAATGTGAGGATGGAGGCGAAGTTCTTCATGATGAAAGTAGTGATAGGTGATAAAGCGTCAAGCTCGTTAAAAGTATATTAGCGTGAAAGAATGTAAACTGTGAGCACAGCTAGATTGTTAGCCAAGAGCTGTATGTCGATGTTGATTCAGCTTACCTCTTATGAAAAAAATATATAACAAATGGCCTGCACGAGAACGCTGGGGAAGTGGATGAGGATAGAAAGAGAACTATGCGAAGACGTGGGTCTTATATCAGTCCATTCTCTTCATCACGAGACCCGGGGGACTGATGAAACGATACCATAGGGAAGACCTTCCGCTCTCAACCTTGACCCGTCTGATCTGCATCTCAAATCAGAACTAGTTTCCTGGAACCAGCGCTGTCAATGTGGGAGGCCAATGGGAACAAGAGAGCAGAGCATGAGTGGTCAGAGACATCCAAAGAATAGGAAAGTGAATCTGGGACGAAAAGCACGGGCAAGAGCCGCTTGAACCTAATCCCCGGCGATCTTTGCATCTGAAGCCTACTTCGGGCAAAGACTGTGTGCTAGCAAGCACCCAAGAACCTTGTCGAAAGAGGGTCAAGACAATTCGCGCGGAGAAAGAAGCATTCTCTGTTCCAGGCTGAGCGGCTCTTCGAAACAAGAGACTAGGATTGAGATGAAGTGGAGAAGATGGGCAAGAGGGGCAGCCCGGGTGTTGTTGTTGGGTGAGGCTCCATTGCTCGCTTAACAGGGGGTCCCTAACAAAACGCCACTCAAACACGCTCGGGTGCAAGAGAAGGCTTCTGAAACGTGCAACGGTATGATGTACACGGCGCATCTGAAAAAAAAAAAAAGACTCTCCACTCGCCATGTGCCGGAAAGTAGATGTGCCGAGTATCACGGCGACGTTTCGTAGCACAGCGCTGTACATACAGTACTATACCTCCATACTCCGTACTGTACCGAACTGTACATACTGTACATACCTTGAAGACCCGCCTCCAGGTTTGTGACAGAACTGCACAGACGAGAAACCTGGCCGAGAAACTTCAGGTCAAACAAACAACTGTTTTGCCAAGTGAACAATTCGAAATAATTCATTGAATTAGACAAGAAACCTCTTGGCGTTCCGAACAAGACTTTATCAGACCGAATCGCTCAATCTTGGCGTCTAAGATCAGACATCATTCTATTCTTGTGCTCGACTGGTGACTCTGGTCTTGCCCGCAAAAGTTGCATAATAAAGAAGGCGGGGGATCATTCAGGAATCAGGCCCAAGCAATGACCAACTGCGGCGTTTGGGGCTGAGTACAGTAGCGATGGTTATGCCGAAGTTCGATATTTCCCGTAGTACTGTAATGGTGAAAAGCAAAAGGAAGCCACTGCAAGATACTGACTGTACACCGCACCGCATACTGTAGTTGTGAAGATACCGGTACTCGTACCTACCTCCCCTCCGTACCTCCGTACTCAGCTTTGATTCACCTTCTTCCTCATTGGCCGGGACAAGCCGACCTTAGCCGATACCGCCCGAGATGTCTTGGACCGAGGCCAGAAACAAACTCACTGAACCCGAGAACTTCATGACGCATATTCCCTCCAAGCCGATTGTTGATGGTTGATTGTCGATTGACGGCAAGCCAAGGCAATGCGGCCTCAATAACAATCTATAATGTCTTCCTCCAGATCAATCACTACAAGTCTGCAGCGGAATCTGTTCAGGCAAGGTCCCCTCCGCCTGTCTGTACAGTATCCCCGACGATGCTTCAATTCGAGCTTTGCCCCCCCGCGCGCCTGCCTCTCTAGAGCCCCTGTTCAACAAAGAGCCTTCTCGACTTCCCTTCCAAGGAGGCTCGCAGAAGCCAATGACAACTGGGACCCCAAGTATATTGATCGGGAGAGCGACGAGGTTGATGTGTGTATAGTGGGGGGAGGTAAGCTTGCTACAGCAGTTTCTTAGATCAATGCTAACACAAGCAGGTCCTGCTGGGCTCAGTGCTGCTATCCGATTAAAGCAACTCGCGAATGAGGCTGGTAACGAGGACTTTCGAGTGATCCTCTTGGAGAAGGCCGGGGAGATTGGGGCACATATCCTGTCTGGAGCAGTTATCGAACCAACCGCAATCAACGAGCTCATCCCCGACTGGCTTTCAGAAGAGAACGAGAACAGATTCGAACATGCGACGCCTGCGACCGGAGACAAGATGCGATTTCTGACGAAATCGAGTACGATCCCCATACCTCATCCACCACAAATGAACAACCATGGCAACTACATTGTTTCTTTGAATCAATTTACAAGATGGCTTGGTGAAAGGGCTGAAGAGCTCGGGGTTGAGGTCTATCCAGGGTTTGCGGCTTCAGAAATCTTGTACGATAAAGATGGCTCGGTGAAGGGAGTGGCAACCAATGATTTGGGTATTTCAAGGGCAGGGAAACCCAAGGATAGCTTTGAGAGAGGTATGGAATTCCATGCAAAGGCCACACTTTTTGCAGAAGGCTGTCATGGAAGTCTTACGAAACAGGTTATCAAGAACTTCAATCTCAGGAGTGAGAGCCAGCATCAAACCTACGGACTTGGACTGAAGGAGGTATGGGAAGTACAACCAGAGAAGTTTCAAAAGGGCCAGGTCGTACATTCTATGGGCTACCCATTATCTGCAGATACATATGGTGGTGGATGGATGTATCATTTTGGTGACAATCTTGTTAGTGTTGGGTTGGTTGTGGGCTTGGATTACCCAAATCCATGGCTTTCACCATACGGCGAGTTCCAAAAGATGAAGCATCACCCTCTCTACAAATCCGTTCTCGAAGGAGGCAAGTGTATCTCTTATGGCGCCCGAGCTTTGAACGAGGGAGGATTTCAATCGATACCCAAAGTCTCCTTCCCTGGAGGAGCTTTAATTGGTGATACCGCCGGTTTTCTCAACGTCCCAAAGATCAAAGGAACTCACACAGCCATGAAATCTGGAATGCTTGCAGCAGAAGCAGCATACTCAGCAATCAGTCAAACCACTTCCGGCTCAATCTTCCTCTACGACTACGAAGACTCCCTTCGAAATTCCTACATCTGGAAAGAGCTCAAGGAAGTCCGAAATATGCGACCATCCTTCCACAGCCCTCTCAAGCTCTACGGCGGCATCATGTATTCCGGACTCGAAGCATATATTCTGAAAGGAAAAGTGCCATGGACGCTCAAGCATGCGAAACCTGATTACGCTGCGACGAAAACCGCGGATCAATACCCTAAAATCGAGTACGAGAAGCCGGATGGCAAGATTAGCTTTGATATCTTGACGAGTGTGAGCCGAACGGGCACGAATCATGAAGAGGATCAGCCCGTGCATTTACAGGTCAAAGATTGGGAGGCGCATGCTCAGGAAGAATGGCCCAAATATAAAGGTGTTGAGAATCGATTCTGCCCTGCTGGTGTGTATGAGTATGTGGAAGATGAGACGAAGGATATTGGTGTGCGGTTCCAGATAAATGCGCAGAAGTAAGTCAAGCAGTTCCTTCTTGATGACCTTGCTAATCCTTTCGTAGTTGCATTCACTGCAAGACCTGCGACATCAAGGTTCCGAATCAAAGTATATACTCTTCACCTCCCGTAGACGATAAATGCTGACAGGTAGTAGATATAAACTGGACTACACCGCAAGGTGGGGAGGGCCCCAAATATTTCATGACATAGACGTAGATTTAGCTATGACGTTGGCTTCTTGTACATATTTTTTGGCTCGAAAAGACAATACATACGCAAGTCTATACACCAACCTGCGTTCCCTCCCGACTAAATCTAAAAATGGTTTATCGACAGCGCTTTTTCAATCGGAGGCAGAATGCCGAATCGAAACCGGCAAGTGCCAGTCGCCTTTCTTTCTCACTCACCCATAACTAGAACACGTTGATCATTTGTTCACCTGATGCCTCATTCATTGCGAGATCCTTACTTTTGGCAGGTATATAACACCTAACTTCTTCCTGATGAGAGAATTTATCTAGTCGCAGATTAAGTTCATTTTCCACAACATGTGTTGCCTGAGAGCGATTCCTCTACGTAGCTTTTTGGAAAGTCATCAGGCTTTTAGAGAGAGAAAGAAAATATTCTTGGATATTATACGTCTCGTGAAGTTTCTGGTTTTGGTATTAGTGATAGTATGTTTGCTGTCAATGTATATTTTGCTGTCAGGAATGGATGAATGAATGAACGAATGCTTGCTGAATTCATTAGAGTATAATTGCGTTCCTTGAGCAAGAAGTTTTTTCTCTCTCGAGGCTTTCGGAAATAATAACCATATTCAGGTATAATGTATCAAGTCCTCTCTGGAACACCCGGTTTGCCTGCTGGTTGGTATTAATTTCCTTCGAATACTTCTCTGCAGAAAGCGGCCACTCTTAAATAGCGAATGAACAAACAAACAAATGCTTGCTGACTCATTAGAGTACAGTTGCGGTCATCGAGCAAGAAGTTTTTTTTTCCGAGGCCTTTGGAAATAATAACCATATTCCATTTCCAAATTCATGTGCTAGCATGTATCAGCACACTGTTTCAGCAGCACATTCAAGGCCATTTCCTTCCGCTTTCTTTTCCTTCCGCTTTCTTTTCCTTCCGCTTTCTTTCCTGTATCTGATTAAGTACTACTAGAAATAACATATTGAGAGGTTTTTAGTCTAAGAACTAGCAAAGTGGAAGATCTGCATTCTGCAGATCTCACATCTCCAAGGCGGTCAACAAAGCACCCTCGATTTGTTTTTATTAGGAGTGCCCAAATCGAAATCGGCAAGTGCTAGTCGACTTTCTTACTCGCAAGCAGGATATATTATTCTTTTACCTTGCGCCATATTCCCGCCTTGATTGATTAGCTCTTACTACTCTATATGCACGTCTGATTACTCCGTGTTGATTTTTTAGCAACACGATTAGCCACTAGCGAATTTTTTATTATATCACACGATCGGTGCACTAGGAGATGCTAAAAGCACTACTATTAACGTTTTAGAAGTTCTAAAGCACGCGAAATATAATAATGCTAGCAGCGCTAGCGACCTAGTATATGTTAATAGTCCTGCATTTTTAATGCTAGCTAATTTAGATATCTATTACAGATAATAACTCGCAGAAAAGTAGTATATAGGTGAATTGTTAAATAGTTATCGCGACTTTCGACCGTGGGATAGACTTGACAGCAACTCGTCTCAATAGGATTTTAGCATTCCGATACCAGGTACTATAGTGTGGAGTCTGTGGACACTCAATGCCTGCAGTCGCATATAGTGCTGGGACTTTGCGTCCGCGACTTGACCGTCAAATAACACTATGCTTGATGCTACGATGACGCAAAGTCGGCGTAGTGATCTCGAAGTTATTAAACGGTCTGCCTTCCCTAGGGAAGCTTTGTGTAGACCCGGCCTACTTTTTGTGCTGGCCTTGGCGAGCGCCCCTAAGTATTTAATCTTAGCTGCCCAAGCGATATCTAACTACGAAGCCATTAGTGTAGCTGAAGACTTTGCCCAGGTTCGAATGGGTAAGGCCCTGTCTGACATCTGATATTGCACGAATATACGAGGAAATAAAGGAGAGGTACCGAGACTTTGTTAAAAAGAAGGTTCAAACTATATTCAGGTTGTGGTATGTTCGAGATGCATTTTTTATTGCTGTCAATAAGTTTTTGCTGTTAAGACCTATTCTTGTTCATTCGTTCATTCGTTCATTTATTCATTCGTTCATTCGTTCATTTATTCATTCGTTCATTCGTTCGTTCGTTTATTTATTCATTTATTCATTCGTTCGTTCGTTTATTTGTTCGTTTGTTCATCTATTCAGAAAAAGGTCTCATGGCAGGTCGCAAAGCTCACTCCTCAGGACGAGCATAAGCTCGTCCACAGGTTCGTAGAGGGCACCGCGTACAGGTGTTGAGTCTTCGCCCTCCACCTGTTTCTTCTCGTGACCTGCGCCAGCCGCAGATATCGATGGATCAGTACCCGCAATCTTCTTTAAATCCTGAAGCTTTTTCTCTAGCTCAATCTCTCTCTTCCCTAACTCCCTTGCTTTCTCTTCCAGATTGCGGGCTGTCTCGATCTGCTGTCGAGGAGCCTGCTTAGATACTGCTGCCCTTGTCTTAGCGATATTCTCCTCTACTTGTTCTGCTATATCTTTTGGCAGCACTGTTTATTCTCGACTCGTCCCACCACTTGTCGCGCGCTATTTGGTATATAACTTCGGCACGGAATCCGACTCCAGAATTGTCTAGTCAGATGCGCTTGAAGTGTTATGCACGTGTTGTAGTAGTTTGATTGCCTATCTAAATCAGCTAGTATTAGAAATGTAGGAGACAGTAGGACTATCAACACATACTAACTCCGAACCAATATTAATAACTATCACAACAATAATTAAAAACCACAACGCGACTCTAACTTAATCCCGATAATGGAAGAAGAAGAGCCTACTAGTGCACACGGAGGTGCTGAAACCTCTAATGTTAACGTTATGAACTTATTAAAACATGTAAAGTGTAATGATAGTAAGAACTAAAGAGACCTGGGAATGAACGAACGAACGAATGAATGAATGTATGAACAACAATGGGCATTGACAGCAAGAACTTCATTGACAGCAGAGAAAATGAATATGCCCTTCCAATTTTGCAATCCGTTGCTGAATACATCCGGGTAACATCCCGCTTTCCGGCGAGGGAATGATTCTTTATTTGCAAAGGCAGAGTATCGCGTAGACCCTAGTGGCTGAGGACAATATCTTTAATACTTTTGGGGAAGTAGGCACTATCCGACCGTAAGGAATGCAGCCGCTTTTGAATGTAATCGTCGGGGTCCTGTAAGGCGATCGTCCTGCGGTTCGAGAGACCGAACCCTTTGGCATCTCTGACTTCCATGCCACCTTTGGCGTTAGTCGTGGAGGTGATGATGGCAGCAACAATTCTGGTTCTTTTTTTTTTGCTTTCTTTACTGTGTCTAATCAAATGCTATTTATAGTTGCTAGATCTTAGGGAGAGTACGGAGTAAGTAACCCTGATAGCAGACCGTGTTCACGCCGAAATGGTCACATGAATCATTTGGTGGCAAGAGAAAGAGACGTATTTTCTATAACGTACAAAGTATTGCGTGACTCAGAGGAGAAAAATGTGAGATGCGCCGCTACGTCAGGAACACTCCAGGATCTTGTGTCGAGTCCATATACTTTCGAGACTTCTTAAACTCCTTCCAAGTCATCTGATTAAATAGTTCCTTAATATCTTCGTGAAGTCCATCGCCCTCTTGAACGTAAGACTCCGTATCACCAGTCCAACGAGCACAACAAGCACTTCTCTTCCATCGCTAGTCGATTTGAAAGATCCATCCCAACCATCCACCAAGTGACCAGGTGTTCCGACGTATGGAGCCCGGGTATCTGGATCCTCCGCCATTCCTGCTACGTTTGCCTCATTTGCAACATAGATCTCCACCGCTTGCTTCTCCTTGTACATATCGGTCCATCCAGCTGTCTGCTGGTTGCTTGACCCGTTCCTCGTCGGGATCATTTGAGGATGCAATGAAGTCGACGTTGGGGCTGATGTAATGCAGCTCCTTCCAGCCGCAGGTTCCAAGAAGTTCCTCGACCTCATTGTACGTGGCCATATCACCGTCTCCATGTCCTGGATGGTATGCATCCTCAACCGTCAAGCGGTCAAGTCGTAGACTCGTAGGCCCTTGAAAAGTGGCAGGAGGTCGGCGAGGTTGTATCTGGTATACCCGAAATCGTCGGTGCCATCGCCGATGATGAACGGGAATGCCTTGACGCGAACGTAGCGAAGCTCGGAGATTATTTGAGGGGTGACGTTGGGGATATAGCCGATGCCAAGGAAAAAGTCCATCATTTGATTGGGGCTAAAGAATCGAAGTTCGATATTTGGCCATAGGAACGGCTGGGCTTCCCTCGTAGCTTGTTTGCAGATGTAGAGAATAGTGAGATGGGTATTGGTATATTGGGTGCCGAACCCATGGAGAACGATTGTCGACTGGAAGATTTCTTTGTATATCTTGTGACGTATCTTAAGAGGAAGGGTGAGGAGAGTTGGAGGCATTGTGATTATGTGTTGTTTGTTGTCTTTTTCTGGCGGTTCGAGATGAGGTGAATAAATAAGTAGATTGATCTAGCTGTTGGTAAAGAGGAGAGGGAGAACGCACTAACCTAAACGGGCGATTGAAAGTAGCTTAGCTCAAACAAATGCATCTCTTCTATTCCTTTTGATATCCCCGAGAAGTGATCATAGTGAATCTTTGGAACAAACTGTTCTTCTGAGTTGGGTGTAGCAGAAAGTGAATTTCTTAGGGTGGGGTGGATAGGTCTAGTGGGTGGCATAGGGGGTTAAGCGAGTCCAGCGGGATCAAAATACTCGAGCGACTTGAATAGATTTAAATATAGGTGCTTAGATATATTTAAGTATAATTAAATAAGTAATATACGATTTCATAGCTTTCCCTACAGGAACAAGAAGCCTCACGGTAGACAGCAGCGCTGGTAGACAGAAAAAGCGGTGCTGATTTATAATGTCCTAGGCAGAGTGGGACATTAAAACCTCGATGGCAAAGCCGAGGTGATATGTAGAGCGAAACGATTTCAGCCTCTGAGGAAAGTGCCGTAAGATTACAAGGATTCCCTTTGAGTGAATTGCTAAGCTATTTTCTGGAGGAAATTCTGACATGAAGGTAGAACTACAACGCGTGCGGCGGGAGCAAATTTTGGAAATAATTATAGCGGCTTTAAAAGTTGATGCGGCTTGCAGATAGACAAAGAAGAATAGCCTCTGATGAGTACCTAGGTAGGTTCGTGAAGCCTCTTAGCGCAAGAACTGAGAATATGTGTAGAACAGAAAGTTTAGATCTGGTGGATTAGACGGAAGGATTATGTAAGAGAAAAGCGATGTATCATATCAAAGAAGTCTTCAATTTTCATAATGAGAAGACTGCGGCCTTTGCCACCAAGGACGGGGGAAAGAAGAGTGTCGGAAAGTTCTCGATTGATTAGTAGCTTCGAGAAGCTGGTGAAATGAGAAGTGTAAGTACAAAGGTCGACCCGAGAATGATAGGTTTAATCTAGCTGTAAAGTCTATTATGAAGTCGGGAGAATATAACGCTTGGTCGTAAGATTAGCCAATCATCCTTCAAAGCAAATCGGCGAGGTATATCAAGAAGGCAAGTGTTGCTACACTCATCAAATCCTTCCGAAGTAGGACCTTGTCTCCTGAAATAGACCCCTTATAACCTATAACGGGAACGGTCGTAAAACACTATAGGAGTTAAGATCCATAAGTTATATCATCTGTTTGAGGTCACACTTAATTTCGCTACCCCCAATCGCTCATATGTTAGTACCGGTACGCCATGACTCGTCATTCCAAATAGTTAGGGGTTTCGACACGTGATATGGCGACAGGTGTTGCTATATTTAGACAGGAGAAGAGTGAAGTATATTGCAAGACTTTTGTATTAATTGAATGAAGAGAAATAAGATAGAAATAGCACCATCCTTTATTGCAAGAGTAAGTAGTGCTTGCGAACAAAAGAAGACACCCGGCGAGTCCAAGCCCCTCGTAGTCACCTGATGTCGTCGACGGCAAGGGGACATCCTTCCCGCTTCTAGAAACCACCCGTACATCAATCTATTTTTGGATCATACTCAACCAGATATTCCCATGGACCCGGTCAAATCATTCATTGGACCAGATGGACAGGCCAATGTCCGATTTTCAGGCCTTTGTCGCATCCACGCCTGTCCTCACTTCTTCCGCGATGCGACCAGAAGACGTCGAGCTTCAAATACCTCCCTGCGCCACAAAATCCAACTGTCTGCGGCCACCACTATTGACCAGCTCTGCCACTGCGATACCGAGCGTGTCCGAGTAGCTTAGAGGCAATTCAGCACTCCGTCCCACCCGCAGTCTCACTTCGCCCTATCTGCACCCTGCATGGACTGACGACCCTGTAAAAGCTCAAAAAACCCACCTATCGAGCTAATATGGCACTGCCATCACCTCGACTCGACTTCCATCCGGACGAGATGTCTTCAACAACGCCGTCTACTACCGACCAAGCCCCCGCGTTATCCTCATCCAGTGCCCTAGCTAGGTTCGAGTTCGAAGCCGGCAGAGGCAATGAAGGCACGAAGATACTGATGGTAGAATGGGAAGATGAGGAGGGCAAAGAAGCGAGTACTGGGAGCTGGGAGGTTTCTTGGGAAGGAAAGAGCACAGTATTGTCGGCGAAGGATGGAGCAGAGGACAAACTACACCGGATATATTTTCTGCTGGCACCGGGAGTGAACATACCGCGGATTGTCAAGCTGGCACAGAAGGGTGGAAAGACAATGCAGACAAATCCGCTGCCAGCTATATTCCCAGCCGAACTTGGAGTATCTGCAACTACTGCTGGGAAGAAGGGGGTACTCCACACAGTATATGCCAAGAAGCGGATATCGGTGCTTCAGAGAGAGATCGAAGCAGAGATGAAAAATGGCGAAGGTGTTGGGTTAGAGATGGCCATACAAGAGAAGCAATGGATTGAAGAGAACTTTGGTGTTGGACCCAGGGTTATCCCAGAGCTACAGTCGCCTACCAGTCCAAAGAGTCCTGGAGGTAGCCGTCTTACAGAGAAGCTCAAAGGCTTAAAGCTGGGAACAACCGCTTCTGAGTTGAATGGTTTAATAACAGGTGAGTAAAGTTCTTGGCCTCTAAAATACTAGCTAAGTACGACCTAGATCACGGAACCTCCGGGTTTGATAATCGATCATCGCATCCCCTCTCTCCAGAGATGGGTGATGTTGCTGTGTCCTCCTTTGCGCTCTTCCACAGCGCCGCTCCATCTACTCGAGCTCCAAGAACTGTTGCCCAAAGTCCACCTGATCATCTGCTTGCCAGGCAGATCGGATCCCGGGGCAGCAGTCGACTTAGTTCACTCGATGCAGTTACTAGCGGTGACGCTCCATCAAGAGATGATGAGACGGAGGAAGGACTTTTTGCTGTTAAACTGTCCCCTCGCAGCCCTGAAATGACCAAGAGTCCTTTCAGCTTCGCGAGTAAAGATACAGCACCGTGGTTGAAGGGTAATGAATAATGGTTATCTACGAAGATTGACGAGTCGTGTGGCATTTTGGGAAATGTAAATGTATCATGGGAGAATGCCTTACATTGGGTGGTATATCACACTCGCTCTTATATACCCTTCTGGAATATGATTCGGATTTTGGAGAAGATTGGTTTGGATATCAATCTTAATCTACGTTTTATGATAGTCAGATGTCTGTGTACGATTTTAGGTTAGTCTAGCTAAAATCAAGACATGCATCTTACTTGCACATTCAGCTACTATGCGTTTAGGGGTACTCTGGCTCATGTCCCCAAGCTTTTCTCCAAGCTTTGGTAGTTGAGATAAAAGTAGCCCCCTACCTCGGCGGAAAACCTTATTTTCACCTCGGCCCGCCCCGCCATTTCCGAAGTTGTCTACCTCGAATCAAGTTTTTCGTTGCCGTTCGCTGCTTCACTGTCCAAAAAAAACCCCTTGGGGACGGTTTGCTTCCCTTGTGTGGTAAATTTAGCCCCCCCCCCCTCTAAATCGCGGCGAGGCTGCAAGCATCGCGGGGTTCCTAAGAACTTGTCTCTACGCTTAATTTACAGTATTCTACGTCTTGATATCCATTGCAAGCCTGAACAATGAAGAAGTCTAATAGTACTTTTGCTGAGGCCTTTACATTTATGCTACCAGCAAAATAGGGTCTTGACATCGTCACGTTATCTGCTATACCTTTTTTCGATATCAGAGGCAAGAGCCAGCCGACTTTTGAAATGGTCTTTGTTAATCCTTTTAGTTTCTAGTTTCAGGATACGACTAGCAGTATCAAATCCAGGTTTGCAAGCACGGGAGTTCTATTTCAAGTTACATTTCATTACGCACGAAATGAGGGCGTACTCGTTGCCCTCTTAGGCTCTTGAGGGTGGGGAGGTTGAGAGGCGAAAAACCGCTGGGCTGCCCCTATGCTTTGGGAGTTGAAGTCCGGAGAAGAGGTATAGCGCGAGCAAGGCTTGAGGTCGAGGAATCAAGGAGTTGATCAACTTGATAGAAAGCTCTATCTTACATTTCGTCTCCTGATCTAGGAGCGAGACTTCCAGAAGATCTGGCCGCGACGCTGGTGGATTGTACCTCTTTGTCATCGTTCACATAGTCATCTCACAATTTCATAGTGACTAGTGCAACCGCGCGAAGACTTCTTATCTTTTTTTACGGAGCTGCAGCCTTGGATAATTGTCAGTTTTGGCGTGCTGTGGCGGCAGGATCAGGTGGATTGCTAAAGATCGCTTTGCGTCAAAAAGTTATACGCGGGATGGCAGAGTGTTGGAATCTCTATCGCCGGTGCGAAACGAGCGGCATTTTTGTGGTGCAGCTGGATATGTTATAGTATCAGAGCAAAATGTCCTACGCGACGTGGGACATTATGAGAATGGGGTTTGGCTGACCTGACTAGGTAGGTAGTGAGTGTCGAGATTTACAATCAATTGGGCCGGCACCTCTGTATCACTTGTATGAATACTATTATTCATTCGGTGGCTTGGAATATTGAGATGAATAGCCTTGTATTGCGGTCTTGATCTCCTTAATGAGACTCACTAGCCGTTCAACCTCTTCCTCATCTTCGGGATTTGAGATGAAGGAGGACTGGATTATGTTGAATTTAAAGATACCTAGCTAGCCTGCAGGCCCCGCTTTCATATTCACCTCTCTTCAACTTATGACAGCTCGATATGGTATGGGTGAATTTGACGAAGCTAAATTTGACGTCCTCGCTTTCACTTTTGACCCACCTCTTCCTCTTCATTCCTACAAATTCTCGATCTATCTTTGTTTCAAAATTTTCGTTCGACACAAGCAACTTAACATCGCATCCATCGACACATATATAGAGTGCAGGAGAACCTGGGAGCACAGAAACTCTCAATGGGCGCCGATGCACCAAAAGCCGATCCAGAATGCAGGTACGAAGTTTGAACATATTTCTGTCCCCTTCATTCAAGCTGACATGATCAGGGAGCATTGGCCTGCAAGAAAAAACAAGGCTTTGATAGATGCACTAGTCAGACGCAAGCAACTCCAGCAGCTTGATAGCATTGTGGTCGAGGACGAGATCAGAGACCTCATGATTGATCAGAATCTATCTGTCGATGACGCTCTGTCAGTCGGACTTAACTTAAAGATGTGGTACGTTTCGGAAGTCAAGGTCATCAGACAAATACTAGTTGGTGAGTTCTCTGGACCATTCAGATACAAAGCGGACTCTGTTAATCCTTCTCAGATGAGAATCTTCGGACTGCATCCGCACCTATGTCGTTAAAAACCCATATCCTCAATACCTCCAAAAAGCACAATCTCTCGTGGGAATTGAACAAGTCAAGCAAGAACCCGACCTTGAAAATATGGAGAAACCAGAAGAAAAACACATCCAAGAACATCGCCTTGGCGGCCAAAGAGTCTGAATCATACTTTGATGTCAAAACCACAGCTGCTTACAGTCTCGTATTCTGGTGTTTTTTTATTGTTGTTATACCCGTTGGTCTCAGGCCGCCCCACACTTCCCCCCCCGACCACTTCCTTCGCAACGATTTTCTCGACGCCAGCGGTACTCCGGCTATTGACGATATCTCCAAAAATGCATGTCGTAGTTTCATTGAACACGATGCGTTTCAGTCCTTTCTCGATACTACATTTCTAATACCAGCTCGCGGATGCAAAGAAGGCAGCTGAGGATGCAAAGAAAGAAGCCGAGGAGTCAGCATCGGATCTACTCAAAGAACGGTAATCGGCACACCAGGCAAGGCAGGCTGCCTTGCAAGCGAATCGGGCGCAAAAGGAGGCCGAGAAGCTTCAAAAGGCTGCTGAAAGGGACAAAAAAGCTGCCGAGAAAAAGGCAGCCGCCGCAACCAAGTCGCTGGAGAAGAAGAAGTAAGAACTCGCCGATTTAAAGGCGTTGGTCAAGTCCGGCAACACGCCGCAGAAGAAACCCAAGCCCGTCGCAAAGCCTAAGAAGCCAAAGAAAGACGGGACGACGAAACAGCAGCCCAAAAGGCAGCTGCAAAGGCAAAGAGAGAGAGTAACCAGAAGGTGAAAGCAATACTCAACAACTTGGGGCTGAAGAAGGACCCAACTGAAGCTGGCTTGAAGCTGGCAATTGAGAACTGGAAGCTGATGGAAATCATCGATAATCTCCCAATACTGCCGATGACCCAGCGCCTCTTAGGATGTGTCCGGCGAATCGCTGCTGCACACGTCAATGTGCAACTTATCGGGTCTGGTTCAAGCGGTGTGCGCCGATGCATACTATTGTAGAAACATTTGGAAATGGGATCTGGATGTTGTTCCCAAAGCTTTCAAAGTCGTGGGACATTGAAGTGTAAGTCCAGATAAAATTGCATCGCTGTCCCTTGGCTAATCTGCAGCAGGTTTAACAAGATGCACCTCGGCGCTCTTCGGGTTGCTATCAAAGTCATTTCCGAACGAGTCCCCGAATTTCCCATTTTTACAAGAGCTTTGACAGAAACAATCGTGCAGGCCGCAGAAAGAGGGAAGGCCATAGGATATATTCCTGTCCACGATGAAGGCACGGAAGGAAAGCCCGTGCAGAATTCCCTTTCCAAGAGATTTGGAATTCCAAAACCTGAGAGACCAGATACTTTGCTTGTTAATCCCAAACCCAAATCTGCACTTACTATCGAAGACGAACTAGCCGGCGATGTGGAAACTAGAACAGACAACTTCAACTATCATAATTCGGGGCTGCATCCACAGTATGACGAAAACATCCCGCTATCGCCAAGGTCTGAGGAAAGGTATATGGCACAATACAACATGTACCGCCCCGATGAATATGATATCAGGGCAGCTGCCAACAAGAAACAACTTTTTGCCGAGCACGCAGAGTACCTCGCAGCTTTGAACGAGGCTGGGGTTGAGCCTGAGGTTTCACGGGAGGAGAGGAGGGCGAAGTTAAAGGAGAGGCTGGCGGCTAAGAATCAAGGGAAGAAGAGTAGTAAGTCAGACAATACACCTCCAGTAGCGCTTAAGGCTGGCAAAGCGCAGCATAAATACGTCAATGCAATTCCGGTACCTCCCCAACCCCACGTGCGTACATCCTCTTCCAAATAGGACTTCCATACTAATTTATTCGATTTATAGTCTCTACCACAACCTGAACGAAAGTTTTGTGTCATCACCGAACAATTTACCACCGCTGAATAGAAGGAGAGAATTCGTGGATTAAGGTCATAAACGGATCGTAATTGTTAAAGTTGTTTACATAGTCTCTGAGTCTTATACTCTTTTGTATTTTATAGAAAAGTCGTATCTTGCCACTAAATGATTAAGGCCAGCGTGAATATAAAATATTAGTTAATATACTTGCGGTATAATATTATATCTTCAATTCTGCTTTATACTATCCCAGGCCTAATTCTCTGTGAAGAGTGCTAGTTTACAGCTTGTTAAAGTAGATGTATATAAAGAAGCAATACGTAGAGAAGAACTATCAAAGCGGACGGAGATGGAGGGAGCTTATAAGAAGCGGAGGCAGCTAAAGTCAGCCAATGCATTAGCAGCAGCGGTGAAGGCAAAGGAGCTGGAAACTTATGTTTAGGCTAGGGCAAGTTGGTAATAGACTTGATCTTTTTGGGAGCTTAGTATATATCCGAAGTAGGAAGGGCGGAGACTATAAATTTATTCAGGACTTAGGTTAAGTGTTTTCAGTTTGATCAAGCGTAGCTTCTGGGCTAGGCATTAATAGTTAGTGGGAGTTAGTTATTAATATATTATTATTCTGAACACCCGACGATTGACTTCCAAGGGTTGGGACCTGACCAAGTCAATCGTGAAAAAATAATTATCCCAAAGATTAGTCCTAAGACGGCAAACAGGCTATAATTACTTTTTTTAAAACAGCCGCCAGATTCTTTAATAGGAGGAAGCGGAAGTATAATGAGATATTAGAGGGTTTGTGATATGGATTATCGTTCGATTTTGCTGTTACTACTACATCGCTCTACTCATTGTCGCCGTCCTCTGCGTCATCTGATTCATGAGCAAACTCTTTGCTTTTCGTCTTCTTCTTCCCAACGGCCTTCTGCTTCTTCTCACTCTTCTTCGCCTCACCCATCTTGTTACCGGTATCGTCTCCAGCCTCATCCCCAGCACCAGTATCCTTCTCAGCGGCCTTCTGATTTTTCTTCTTCACCCCAGCCTCCTCCCCAGCACCAGTATCCTCCTCACCGGTATTCTTGCGCTTCCCCTTCTGCACCTTGGTCGACACGAGATTTGATACCCCGCGACCTCCTCGTCCAGCTCGAGGTTGTCGAGCACGACCAAGTCCTCCCTTGCCGCGAGATCTGCCCCTCTTCCTAGTCGGAGTTGGTGATTCAGGTTCATCTTCTCTGTCCAAGCCCTCAGGGTTGACCATCACCATGCCATCCACCCAACCAAAACTACTGGCTTTTCCTGTGAAAAGATTAGCTAGCTTTCTTGCACGTATAAAAAGCCGAATCAAATGTAAACTAGTCAGAATAAAACGTGTACTAACCGTCCTGCACACCAGAGTTCACCGGGTCTTTCCCTTCCTCTTCGGACCAGTCCTCCGGCTCCAATGCCTCTACCATCTCTGTCTTATCCATCTGCGCTTCCTTCTCCCTCTCGGCTTTCTCTTTCTCTCGCCGATCCAGCTCTTTGTTTAGTATTTGGAAAACCCGGTTTGCCTGCTGGTTGGTGCGGATTTCCTTTGACTGTTAGCTACGACGCTTCTCTATAGAAAGTGGCTACTCTTATATAGTAGAAGGTCTCCGCCAACAGAATTTCAATGTGGTCTGGCAATCTCATGCCTTTGGCGTCTCGAGCACCCTTCAACTCCGGATGGGAGAGTGCTAACATGTCTCTACCAATTTCAATAGTTTGAGGAGTCTTCGGGGCAGTAAGTTGTAGAAACTGTGGAGCCTTTCGAGGACCGGCTGGTCCAGTATCTGACGCCATGTTTGGATTGAATACGTTGTGATATTTAAGATGGTTGAAGGTACTTGGGTTGGAAAAGGTGGTTGTTTTGTTTTTGGTTTTTCTTTGGCGAGAAGTCTGCGAATGAAGGTTCAGATTCACTTGCTCAATTTTCACGTGCGGTTTGTCTCCCAATCGGTTGCTATGACAAAACTCGGAGGGCACCCTCCTTCGATTTCCATATGTTACAGTCTT
The DNA here is from genome assembly GCA_007821475.1 of Lachnellula arida. Lineage (NCBI taxonomy): Eukaryota > Fungi > Ascomycota > Leotiomycetes > Helotiales > Lachnaceae > Lachnellula > Lachnellula arida. The sequence continues at coordinate 24,261 of QGMF01000246.1, forward strand.
AGGCCATAAACGTGTTCCAAGGACAGCCCTAGATACATCCCACATCTCTGATTCTAAACCTCGCCCTCGACTTCAACTCTACTCCATTGGAACATTCAGAACCAGACCTCAAATTGGACATATTCAGCTTCGACACTATTATAATGGATCCACCCAAGCCGAGTGATGAGTGGACACGCCTGTTGCTTTGCAGAAGCCTGAGAGAGACCAAGTATATGCGAATCGCATCCCTTTACAGAGCTTTGCTAATCCTTTGACCAGTTCCGAAATGATCCCAACTCTTTTCACAGTGGATGACATAAACACCATAGATGGTGTCGCGGAAAAGTTGAGCGAGATAAATGAAGCGTTTCGAAAACGCGTGCTGGACGAATTCGGCCAGGCAAAGCCGATCCAACTCCGATTTCCAACTCGCGCCATCCTCCCGAAACTAACTTCAAGATTCGGAGTAGACTACCGAGACGTTGCTTTACCAAAGGATGGCTATACATTCAATACCGAGTTGTGGCATGTTCCAGAAGAGCTGCTGCCAGATCTAACCTGGCCAACCAATCATTACGGCAAGGAACTAATACCAGAAGGGTTTGACAATACGGGGTTTATACGTGGATTCATTCAGCACGGATTGATACGACAGTATGAATACTTCAAAGGAAAACTTATCGTTGACGGGAATGGTGTCAGATTCACACTTGGTGGAGGGGTAAATGGAGTGAAGAATCGTGGGAGGGGACCTGTGCTTTCTCCCGGTAGCAGTGTTATTGACGCATTGTGTTTTATGCTGCGACAGTGCAAGGTCGGCGTGGTGGCCGCGGATCAGCTTCCAGTATCGGTTTTGGATGCTCTGCCCGCCCTGCAGAGAATGGTTAGAATATGTGGTACCCGCGACTGGGATACTGGCAAGATAGAGAAAGACGTCGAATCTAGGAATATCCTATGGGATGCGCTGTCAACGTCGCTGGACGGCCAAGGCACGGCCGAGAACTCTCATTTGTGGAGAGAGAGAGCACTTGCTCAAGCTTTCGCGAATGTATGCGACTTGGCTCTCGAAGGGACGCGTCAATTTACATTTATGACTGTTGAGGGCATCGAGTGTCCAGACTGTGGCGCCTGGTACCGGAATCTCTCCAAACAACCATTGACGAAGACGAGTCTTGCGTCCCACGGGGGATCCTTACGACAAGCTTGGGAGGAAGCTTTCTCTCACCAGGGAGTTGAAGATTCACGTCGATCATGCTCAAATCCCACTTGCGAGACCAAGCCAAGTGCTTGAAGTATACGGTCTTTGCAAGTCCTCCTCCGCTTCGACTAATCCTATACACCAAACGACATTCGTCGACGACGGATCCGATGGAAACCGTGGTCCTTAACTGGCGCCATATTGGAGACAGCAAAGACACTCGTCGCAGGAAAGTGGTCTATAGGTGGATTGGGGTCATCACGAATAAAGGCGACAACCATTCTGCGTATTGGCTCGATTCCCCACTTCGAACGCCCACTTTCAGTAGGGATTACATGTACTATAACAGTTCCACTCCTCGTAGAATGGAGGGGTCGATCATCGGAGGGATCTCATTGCAGTATCTAACAACGGGTGAAGCATTTCCGGTGGATTGGGAGCATGATGATTGTACATGGGTGTATGAGCGGGTGGACGTTGCGGAAGAGATACAAGGGGACGAATTCGTAGGTGTTTACTTGGTGGATAGAGTGTTGAGAGTCAGATGAAGGATGGATTCGATGAATAGATGTGCTTAGTGTTTTGTGTAGTTAACGTTTACATACCAGACAACCCCAGACACATTTGATGTGTACGCGCAGCTAGAGGACTATGCATCTGTGACCTTCCCCACCAGATGGGATGGACTATAGAAGACCTGGAGTGGGTAGAAGAACCTAAGAGTCATATCCAAGCGCGTACAGTTGTAGGCGACCGTGAGGTCTTGATGGTTTATGCTGCCTATAGCAGTGAAATGTTCAGGCTTCCAGGAGCCGGGTCAGCTTTTAATGTCCTACGCCGAGTGGCACATTATAACTTTTCCCTATCCACCACAAGCTTGACATATAACTATAGTCCAAGTATTACAGTACTGTAAGTTCTTGAATATATTTATTTAACTCCAGTACTTATAATTTTAGTACCGGTGCTCTTTGGTATGTTCTTCCGCCCCACCTAGTGTGTTGAGGTGCCTTCGCGCGCGCACCTGAACCAACTTCCGAGAAAATATCGCATCTGCCGATTGTCACGCTGTTTTATTATCATGATTGCGATAATTGTTGATCTGGGAGTCTTTCAAATTCGGGGGCTTCTAGGAGCCAAGACAAAAGTTAACTTTTAATGTCCCACGCCGCGTGGCACATTGTAAACTCGTGCCGCTTTTCCCTATCCACCGTAAGGCTTGATATATAAACTGCAGTACCGTATATTCAACGCGAAATTCTAATTCAGGAAACTGGATTTAGATGCGGATCTTGTTTCGCTAAGCGTAACTAGAAATATATTACGGATATTCGGTCACGTTTGTTATATTGATCAGGAGAGCAATACAGCACCTTGGAGAAGAGTCTATAATTAGATTTTTGCAGAATACAAATAAGGAGTGTTGAATTAAAGTGTTGAATTAAACTGTCTCCTGAACCTTATCCCGAATATGGGTGTCAGGGGTATTTTTAGTTGTTATAGGCGCAAGGTCCACCAATTTATAATCGTACGGAAGAGTTTTATAATCTCACATTTCAGGCAGAGAAAATGTGCTGAATTTGAATAATGCCACGACCTCGGTAACTAGAAGGACTTATCCCCCCTGAATCAGTCTACAAAGTACTACCTGGTATCACTGGCAAATCAGCAAATCTAACAAATCGATAGCGGCGATTCCACTCTAATTATTCTGCAAAGACCTTTAATCCCAATTCCCCCTACCTTTCCCACCTCAAGAAGAATTGTCCTTATCCTCGATCTCTTTAGTATCTTCTTCCATCTCTGCTCTCATGTCCAGCCTCACTCTCTTCTTGATCAGCCTCGGGTAACTTTTGTTGCTCTCGAATGTCTGGCCACCCCTATGATACATCCAGTTTGTAATAGAATAACCCGTATTTCCCTACATCCTATATCTCCCAGTTTTCATTCGACACTTTCGTATCTGCGTGATCCCCAACAGTGGATGGCTTTGCTAGGCTAAAGTCTGGGTGAAAGATCCGAACTCCATCTCGCTCGCCGTCTATTCATATAATCGCACAGAGGTGATAGGTTGACTCGTATCGGAACAGATCCCATTCTTCGCTATTCATGTTAGCAGAAGGGACTTGCATATCACTCTTTGTGAACCTTGATGGGGCCCAAGTCTGTGCTGCCAATGGTTCGCCACCGTGGCATTTGAGGATGGGAAGTTCGTCTGTGTTGGTTACGCGCCATTCTTCCTTGCCCCGTCTGGAGACGCATCGATCCTGAAACGGCTGACATTGCAGGTTTTGCAGAAACAAATTCCTCAAAAGGGATGATTGATCAACTCCTTGAAAGCTCTATCGCTCGGAACAATGTTGGTACTTAGCACGCCTTCATCCTCCCGATTGCCATTGGCAACGCCAGGATGTGGCCGAATGCTTCGCAGTGCACTGAGATGCTCTAATGGTCTCCTAATGTAGGTCTCGGTGAGGGTACGGGTAGGAGGAGGCATGGCGTATAGAGGACGTTGGACTGCGAGATGATGGTTGTGCGAGGGTTTACTTTGTTTTGATCAGGTCGCCTACTTCTCCTCGTCTTGGCATACCATCCTCCCTCCTTCCCCAACTCCGCGTATAGCACTTAAAAACCGTGACCTTCCTACATATCGGTCTGTTATCGGTACCCAAATCATCCGCCAGATTGGGCAACTTGTAGGGAAGTTATCGGCTACACAAACTTCTGTGAAATTCTCCATCGATACTAAAGGGCCTTATGAAGTTGCATATCGGGGACGCAGACCAATCTGGGCTGATGAGAGCTGTTGTTTGGATGTCTTACTCGATGTGTTGAAGGAATGTGGTGTGGACACCGTACTCGACGACCAGACCACGTTGGAGCAGCGCGAAAAGCTACCGCCACTTCAATCAATCGCGAGAGGAGTGGCTCATACAGACTTCGATGTCCTCTCGGATATAGAGGGAGGAAAAGTCCGAGACGAGCTCCTGCGGGCGGTGATGGATAAGCACAATGAGAGTGACAAAGATCCAGCATCGAACAAGAGCAAGGGAGACTGGTTGCAGTTTCAGACCGGGCCTATTGAAGCCTTGGAAGGACTTGGGCAATTCCAGTTCCATGTCCTAAAATGCACCAGATGTCCAACCTGTTACCATTTGGAGCCAATTAGGGATGTTCAGCAGCTATATTACATCAAAAAGGGTGTTGACGTCGAGGGAACCTCAACTTTGGAACTGGTATGGGACACGCAGTTCGACGGAGGAAGAGTGACATCTACTGCCACCAAATGTCAAAATCATCGTTGCAGTGTGAAAGCTCCACAGATAAAACCAATAATTCGAGTTTTTACTGACCAGCCACCGTCTCGGCTACTTTGGCCAACAAATTACAAAAAGAGTGATCGGAACCAGATCAACGTTGACCCGCTGAAGACAATCGTGTTACCTTGGACTAGCATCAATGATGCCGGACAGCAATCAACCCGGACTGTCATGTATAGATGGAAAGGGGTTGTCGTTGGAACTGGAAATCATTGGAACTCCTTTTGGGCCGACTCAGATCTGGGAAGTTGGGAACACCGGCAAATGAGCAAAGTTTTCGGTGTTGTGACGCACTCCCCAGTCACCTCGCAGGTATGGTCATTGGAGGGCTTAGTCTATCGGAATATGGGTTGCCTGATTTCCACACCAAGGAGGGTGACCATTGGTGGTTCTTTGACCGGGTGGATATTGGAACAAAGGAACGCGCGGATTTCGTCGACTGGGATGGGGAATGGGAGGGACCAAATAGTTGGTTTGCTAAGCAGCAACTACTATTTGAAGATGAACGAGATAGTTTCCGGCAATATAGGGTTAAGAAAGATGAACAGAATGTGCGTAGGGCGCAAAAAGTGGACGCGATACTTCTGGAGTAATAAGTCTCCAGTCTTATTTTTCTTTCTGCCGAAGTCTATTAGTTGCTCTACAAGTCTGCAATGAATGCAGCATCCATAGCAAATAATCAGTCTAGATAAAAATTCTTCCAAGTCCAGAAATGTTCTTCCGCTGTTCCACGGAAGCAAGGCGGACATTGGTAGAAGGTGAAGTGGTACAGTTGGCGTCACCCAAAGCCCGCAACAATTTTAAAACTTCCACCACAACTAATAATAAATTAGTCGGTTTAATCCAAAAGACTAAACAGATGATTTAAAAAATAATGGCTTCTTCCAAATTAAATTAAAATGTTATTGTTGTGATATTTTACTTTTGAGAAAATTTTCACCCGAAAATATTAGCCACGCCCCACCTAAAACCCACTAAGAAGTACGCCGCCCCGCCTAAAAGTACGCTAAAGACGCTTTGACCACCACCACCAAAAAGTCTTCTTCAGCTAACCCCTAAAGACTGGGTCCTCCTTTTCACTAGAATAGAGAGCTATTCCCATTCCAATATGAGCCACCATAGTATCCATTATCATGAGCTAATAACGGACTTCGCGTTAAGGGAGGAGTTATTTTTCGGCTAGCATATGCGTATTTCCACGATCTGTAGAGGTAGTCAAATTAGGCTTTATAGAGGCAGCAGAAGAGGCAGAAAGCTATAGAGAAAAGGTGATCTTATATACGATATATGCCTTCCTGTCCGCGCGTATTCCAGGCATTATTTTAAGGTTATGTTGCGATTTATTCGAGCTTCTAAGGTGTTGTTAATGCGCTGGCGGGGGCGATATGCGGGCCTTTCCTGTCATGTGACCTGATTTGTCAGCGAAATATTGGCCACGGTTGCCCTGAGATTTTAAAGTCATGCGGATTGGACCCACTTTTCCAATAATTATAACTTTTGCGCCACCTAATATAATTAATATTGGAAAAGTGCATACTGTTTATAAAGCTCTTCTCTATTTATTAGATTAATACGATTAATTTAATAATGGTGTTGTTGTGGTTGTTTTTGATGCGCAAAAGGGAGACTTAATTTGCGGGCTTTGGGTGACGCCAACTGTACAGTACCGTAAGAAAAATAAGCTAGGAATACGTGTAACTAATATATACCTAGGTAACTAATAACCTCTCAGACACCTGCAACTTTGCAACTCGAGCATAGCATAGACAAAGAAGTAGACGTATCTGATTTGGCCATGTGCTAGCCAATCTTTTTTGATTATTAGTCAAAGTCTAGTGACTAGGAGACCGCGTATAGATGTCTGGGTGGGGTATACAATGGGGAGAAGCTCGCAACAAAAGTGCCCACAAAAACAAATTGCTGTCAAGTCTATTCCACGGTCGAAAGTTGCGATGACTAGTTAGTGATTCACCTATATACGTTCACTTTCCAAATATCCAAGCCCCTCTATCTGTTAACTTAGCATCAACACCACTGAGAATGATAGGATCTGACTGGCTGTTATACCCTCTCAGCTTGGTGTCTGCCTCTTGACCCTTACGCTAGTACACTCTCTAGCAGTGCTACCGGTATTCTCTTATACAACTTTGAATCGCCCATGAGATTGTTCTCGAGAAATGCTTCAGTGGGTGAATGTCTCCTGGTCATAGTGCATAACTTTATCAGGGTCTTAGCGTCGATCTTAAACAGGTATAAATGAAGTGTGCTGGCCGGAGGAAGGAGATATATATACATAATTGGGAAGGTGATGTAAGAGCTGGGAGCAAGGATAACATCGCAGAGTACCGCCCGTATAGAATATACGGCCTTGGGCCTGCTTGGGGAATTCACGCCCTCGGGGATGGTATATCAATTGCAACCCCCAGCTCTCACCATTAGGGTGGAGAATATATCTCATCGGATATAACGACTGAACGCGCGTTTTGACAGCAGAATTTCTCTTGACAACAACACTTTTAATTCCTTAGATCCGTCTACTCCAAGGGCTTGAACAACCTTTTCCAGTTTCGCGACTTGGCAGCCCCCAGCCAAATACATGTACGCCATTTGCGTATCAATACCCGACTCAAAGAACGGATCCAAGAAACTAACGTTCTCGTTATGGAGGAACGAGCGTTCGTTTGAAGGGCGTGGCCTACTAAAACCACTTTTGTAGCATCTGGATATCTCTCTTTGGTTGCTTCAATGATCAGCCCCGCTGGTGAATTTTTCGGACAATCGACGTAGAATTTCCCCAGATCCACCTAAATCCACAGAAGCCTCTCGCTCCCATGCTGGCGATGCTGGCTCATTAGAACCTCAAGCCATATACATAGGCGAAGATCCATCCAACTTAGCTAATTGACGTACGATTTCCCCAGATCCACCTAAATCAACAGAAGCCTCTCGCTCCCGTGCTGGCGATGCCGACTCACTTCCTCCCCACAACAGGTACAGAGGTGAAGATCACCCATCTCCACACGTTCCTCTGGCTCTGGTGCAACACTATTCGCTCCATAGTATGGCTCCGAGTCTGGGATAACCTCCAGCTGATCATATACAAAGTCGGCGAGTCTGTCCTGGGTAAACTGAGGATCAAGAGGAGGGAGGGTGAACGAAGAAGTTGAGTCGGGGCCTTCATCCGCCGCGAGGCCAGGAGTCTGGGAATACTCGACAGTACTAGGAGACTCTTCATCGTAGGCGCAGGGGTTGATGACAGAGTCTGGAACATCAGAGAGTAGATGTTGCAAGTCCAAATCCGAATATTCTGACGCTTCAGGAGAAGACGATTCGAGCATAGTACGAGTAGCTGCAGTCGATTCTCCAGGGATGGGATGTAGGGCTGAGACTTCGGACGAGGGTGCACTGGATGGGATCAGGTCGACATCTGGGAGGAATGGGAAGGGTTCATTCCCTATAAATATTAGTAGATACTCGAAGACAAGGATGTAGACATACAAATTCTTCGCCACACTGCACGCTCCTCCATGAATAGACGCATATCTGCTTTGATATCGGGACATTTGTGTTCAATGGCATTGTGTTCAGAGATCCAGATTTCCCAGAACTCAACATTCTCCATAGTACCAGAGGATATGCATCTCTCCAGGATGAGGTGCAAATGGGAGTGGTAAGTGTACATGATGGTGAGTTGGGGTGTTCTGTCCTAATCCACTCATACATCTTGATCTTCCTCTTCAATTGAAATTGTTCCATTGGGTGGTCTCGAGGAAGTTTCGCGAGTGCACGTGTATACTGATGGTTGATGTAGGGGCTGTACTTGGCTTTGGCGCTTGGCTCGGCTTTAGCAAATATTGGGCTTGGTGATGGAGCTGAGATCGGAGTCGGGTTTGCGTTTTGCGAAGGCCTATTTAAATTCGTCAGTATTTGGGCACAGTAGGGCTATTAACACATACTAGTTCTCTCTCGTTCTCATGCTTGGTACGCTCTTGCTGTTCACCCCCAAACGAACTTGTGAGACTTCCATCGGTCTTTGCATTTCCACCCGATGACTCCTTAGTTCCCGACATCGTCTCTGAAAGTAATGGACTCGAAATGAAATGTGGTTGGTTGTAGGGTGGTGGAGTTGTTTGTGTTTTTGAAGATGCTTGTTGTAAAGGGTCGGTTTGGTTGTTGGAAGTTTTCAAAATGCAGACATTCGCTTTGAGGTAAAAGAGATTCAGAGGTACGAAACAGAGCTAGAAAAGTGGAGTGGATGGATTTTCAAAATTTGAAATATTCACTTTCAGGTAAAAGTGAGATTCAGACGTGCGAATTGGAGCTAAAGAAGTGTCTCGATCGAATAGATCTTGAAAGTTGAGAAATATTTACTTTGAGGTAAAGGTGAGGTTCCTTCAAGTGACGACACCTATAAAAGTAGATAGGTAAAGTTAAAGGTAAAGCAGGATTCAGATATTCCGCTAAACTAAAAAGACTTCAAAGGTATCCTCGTGACACTGGATCCTGGATGAGCTACCGAAACATATTATCTTTCGCGTGGTCAGGCTTTTGCATATTTTCAGAAGACTATTATGACACTAATATATCATCTTAAACGCCTGTTATCGTAGTAGAAGAGCTGTTATCAAGATAAAGTTTGCTGTCAAAGCGATAGTCGTTAGATCAGATGAAACATAGTCTCCATCTCAAAAGTTAGATATATGCGACGCCACATATATGGTAAATGCCTTGCTTTATGGCTCGCCGAATAAGCATAGAATAGCAATATAAGATATTGATATTTTTGTCCTACTTATCTTGCAGTGACTGGAATTCCCGCCTTAGCATTTTTTTCGAAATAAGGTCGACGTCCGGTCTCTATCATAAACAACTTTATAGGCCCGGTATTAAACATTTGATATTGATGGAATTGACGACGCACGGGCCTATTACTACAGCCGTATAGTAACTGGTTTTGATCTCAGCCTCACGTCAGGAGGGGTGACTGAAGTAATGCGACTTTTGTATTATAGGGCACAGCCGTAGTGGATAGGGAATATCGGCACCAGATTATAATGTGCTAGGCCGCGTGGGACATTAAAAGTTAACCATAGTTAGTGCCGCCTTTATCCATCCAGCATAAGGAGCATTAAGCCTTTTTAGAGAAGCTTCTCCTAGGTCATGTTGCAAGCTCAGAAGCAGTATTTCTGGCGCCATGCTGTACCAAAGTGCTGTTTGTATGTCTGGGGACCCAAAGGATGACTCTCGTTCTTTCCTAAAGATTGAGGCATGTATTAGCTTCTAAGTACAAAAGAGGGACGGTGGGAGGGAAGATAGATATTCTCGTAAGAAGTTGCATACGGACAGCTACATACGGATGCGGAAAAGGTCTGCGAAAACCACCGCCTTCTATCTAATCTATTAGTGTCTCACTGGAGAAACCAGATAGTTGTTATTAAAAGTATATTTTCCCCTGATAGCACTTGATTAATACAGTCGATTCTTGGACAAGACGACGCTAGTGAACTCTTGATATTTCTTCTTCAGGTCTTCAACTAGACCCTGAACCGGCGGAACGTGCTGTGCTAGCTGCCCCCCAATGGCTCATGGCATGGCAGATACTCCTTGCTGCATTTATAGAGATTAAGGTTAATATCATCATATCACAAACCCGTGGGAATGGGAGGGCAGTCCAGTGCCGTCCAGGATATGGACTGCGCCGATGACTTATAATGTCCCACTCCGCCTGGCACATTATAAAATAGTGCCGTTTTTTCCTACCTACTGCGAGGCGATGATTTTGAGCAACTCCTATGACGAGACTTTAACAACGAAACTGTAGTCGTAGCAGATGGAGATAACAGCGCTAGTAGCTTTGAGCACTGACTCCCGAGCACTGGCACGGAGTTGAGTCTTGACTCTTGAGACCGAATTAAGGTTTGCATAAGCGTCACGAATTACGGAGGTACAGGCCAAAATTTTTGTCACCAGGGATTAATTACAGGGGTATATATGGTGGTGTTTTTATGCTTAGTGAGGCAGCAGCCAATTAATACCTTAAGGACAGGAGACCCTAGGTGACAATACTTTTGGCCTATACCTCCGTGATAGTTTTAACTAAAGTCAAAAGTACTATCACGTTTGGGGCGCATCTGTCGTAATTCAGTTCCTTCCGTACACGTTAGATAGCTTGGGCGGTAAGTGCTGTAGGCTAGAGATCATAAGTATAAAGATTGCGCATTCTTCTACTATTTGTTATTCCTCAGCAGGTTCTCACGTTATATTCTTTCTCAGTTTTATTAGATTTCAAGACCAAGCGCTTCTAAAGATCATTCTACTCGGAACACTACCAACGACAGTCATTGTGCATACCAAACCATCTGTTACTTCTTTTATCTACGACAATTATGCAATTCTCTACCATCCTCCCTGTCGTTTTCTTTCTGGTGGCCTCCACTTTGGCCACCCCTTTCCCGCTGCCTCGCCACGCCAATGTATCTGCGCAGGTGAAGGCCAACGTCTCTGCCCAAATCGACAAATGGTTGAGCGACATTGAAAGTGTCAACATCTTCGTTGATACCGTTGGCAGCGTCAAAGATACGGCCAAAATCAGCTCTATGGCTGCCACGGCCTTCGTAGCCGCCCAGAACGAGGGCGCCTCAAATACCATCCTACAGCTAGATGTCACGCTCGACGCATCTGGCCAGGCGGCCGCTCAGGAGCTAGTAGGACAATTCAACATCATAGGCCCAGCCATCAACGACACTATCTCCAACCCGGGTAACCTCCAGAAAAACCTGGACGCGATCAACGGTGCGAGGTATGGCTATCTCACCTAGTTGTATATCGGAAATTTATTCATGCTGACTGCTTTACCTCTAGATGTCCTCCCCCTCAAGGCGCGGACGCCATTTCCCAAGAAGGAGATGTCCAGGCTGCGGCTGCCGCAGCTGTTGGTATTAACGTTTCTCCTCCTCAAACGCCATGCGCCTGTAGTGCCGCTGCCGCGGCGACAAACTGAGGGCGGTGGACTATATATTGTCTATGGATGGCTCGAGGGCTCCATTGCTGAAAGTCTTGCGCGGGAATTAAATAGGGAGACCTATTTGAGGTCCCCAGGTCATCGCAGGACGATGTTCGGCTTTATTCCGATGGTATAGCGAGTTTTTGGTATCATTAGGAGTGAGGCGAGCTGAACTAACATCGACATGTGTTTGGTGGTGGTGGTGCAGTTGATGGTCCGTGCGATCCTTTGTCAGATGAAAGCCAAAATCATTTCCTTTGCTATATTGTACCTGGTGTACCAAAATCATTTGCTATATATATGTTTCTAAACCCTGTATTAAATTTAAGACAAAGTAAAAACAAGTTTACGAGTTAATTCCTACCTCTATAGTTTACTGTTTTCCATTATGCATTTGAAAAGTGCACATGTTGAAAATTCCGCGCGATGAGAAACAAACTTAAGTTTACATTTAAGGACTCTTCTAATTAAATAATCTTAGAGCCCTATTTGTTTTTGGTCAAGTAGAATACTCGATAATAGCTTTGACCAGTAGTTTTGTAGATGTGATATGCGGAATAAGACAAGGGTCCTCTAGATACGGCTAGTGCCCGGATTGTCTTTGATACCTGTATATATCAAAATAGCTGAATTGTTAATCAAAAATACCACATCTGGGGCTGTAACTCAGTGGTAGAGTGCCTCGTTTGCATGAAATTGCAGTAATACAATAAGAAGCTTCGATGAAGTCCGGCGTTCGGTATGTTATAACTACCGAATCATCTCACAGTTAGAGACTAACACGTGACATAGATCCGCCGCTGCTCCAAAATACCTTTTTGCCATTCTTTTTATCATTCTTTTGCAGTTCGTTGTGGTTGTGAAGCTTTTCCTTTGCGTTGGGGATCCCCTTTTCGCTTTTGCAGTGGAGTTTTTGATACCTCGAATATTTTTGGCGCTAGAGACCAAGCGAGCTCGCTTGGTTTTTTTTTTTTAACATAAGCGAGCTCACGTGAATTTCCCTTCCTCGCCGAAGCTTCCGAAAACAGTACAACATCATCCCGCGATGATTTTAAGACAGCACGTTGCTCTGCCTGTATGGTGTCTTTTTTTGGCCTTTACATCTCATGTCTTTGCCTCTTATGGAGACCGGCTACCCGAATTCCAAGAATGTGTTGAGGTACGGAATACATCCTGGCATATCAAAACCTTCTGACAATTCAGGTCTGCAAACGCGAGAACTGTGGCAGCCGCGCCGTTACCGTAATCCGTAAGTCTACAACTCCGAATACATGGCATTTCTAACATGCCTCAGCTCCCCTCCACCGACTCCTCCTTTGGGACTGCCCAGCCGAATGCGATTATGCCTGCCAACACATCATCACCGACCGACGCGTTGCAGCAGATGAAGAGATAACTCAATTCCACGGGAAATGGCCCTTCTACCGTTTCCTAGGAATGCAGGAACCATTCTCGGTCTTCTTCTCCCTCCTCAACTTCCTCGCGCATCAAAACGGTCTCTCGAAAGTCACATCCAACATACCTGCGTCGTATCCGCTGCGCAAGTACTATGTTCTTTTCGCGTACTTCGGAATGGCTAGCTGGGTATTCAGCATGCTTTTCCACATACGAGATTTCAAGGTTACAGAACAGTTGGACTATTTTGCTGCTGGCGCAAGCGTTCTTTACGGCTTCTACTACACTCCCATCCGAATATTCCGAATGGACCAAGGTGGAAAGAAGGCGAAATCAGTTCGGCGGTTCTGGACGATTCTCTGCATCTCGATGTACGCGGCACATGTTGCGTATTTGAAATGCTACAAGTGGGATTATACGTACAACATGGCAGCAAACGTGATTCTGGGGGTCCTGCAGAACTCACTGTGGAGCTGGTTCAGTTTCGAGAAATACAGAAACTCGGGACGTCTTTGGGCGACGTGGCCCGGTCTTGCCGTTGCGTGGATTATACTGGCGATGAGCTTGGAGCTGTTTGACTTCCCGCCGGTATGGGGCTGCCTTGATGCACACAGCCTGTGGCATTTAGGAACTGTTGGGCCAACAATGATATGGTACAAGTAAGTGCATCGGAGGGGCGGTCTAATGTGCTGGGCTAATTCTCATATAGCTTTCTACTAAAGGACGCGCAAGACGATATTGCGGGAGAGCGGCTCAAGGCATGAAGTTACATAGGATGGATGGGATAACGATACCCGAGCAGTACATACTCTTAATGCTTAATGAAGGAGACATTACTTGAATCTGGGTTCAAAGTCATCGCGAATCCCGACTCCTGAACTCCTAGTGTATTCGGGAACATGGGCTCACAAGGTCTGAAAATCAGCACATGCTTCTTATCTCTCGTACGATGTGTGGAAAGTGTCTACACATTTCCCGTCTTCCAATTCCCTAATCTTCAAGTTTGAAGCTCGATTGATAATGGGACTCCGAGGCAATTTTCAGTTTGTCAAAGCGTATTTGTTGCACGTCGCTCCGCTTGAACATCCCGCATTAGGAAATGGTTGGCAGGAGTGGTGTGATGTCGATTGCACCATGTTGTCTTCCCAGTGGCAAGAAACCTCACCTAAAGTAGGATGTACAATACTTCGTAGAAGTAAGACCTAGGTTGTACCTACTGCTTTTGGAAGATATTTATTTGGTCGAGTCAGCGAAGAGCGAGCGCATCACGCGACTTTGGATTTCCGTGAAGAGCTTATTACACAAGGCGGCGGCTGTCTCCGATTCCTCCTGAAATAGTTGTTCGAGCACGACCTTTCAGCAAAGGCCTTCTTCCTTAAACTAGCTTGCGATATCTCATGCCCTCGTGCTCAAATAGAGGTGTTGACGTTGACCCGAAACCCTGTCGGCAATAGTAGCGAGGCAAAGGTCAAGAGATCTCAACCACTCCAGTTCAATTTGGCTTGCTTGTCCGTCTGTGATGTTTAGCAAAACCTCCTCAATCCCACATAGTGAATACAAGTAGCTTGCTCGCAGTCTTCAATCTCCAATCAGGCGTGCGATCATATGTCAAAAGCCCTTGAACCTGAGCCAGAACGGAGCAGCACTCGAGGGTCTCTTGATCCCTTAGACCATCGAGTCTTAGTCTTTTTGACCTGATCGTCTGTCCGTATTTGTTTTGTTTGATGATATAATATGCAGCAAAACTTTCCAACTGCCTGCCTCCCTTTCCCAAACCCGGTAGTATTTAGACAGAAACGAACTTGGATAGATACCATTTACCCCCTGAAGAAAGAAATCCTTTCCATCATTGCATCGCTTCACCACCTCAGTTCATTCGCGAAACAAGTGTACCGCAGTAATTCCCTCTCCCTCTCCCTCTCCCTCTCTCAGTCCCTATTCAGGCTGTCAAACCCGGGACCCGCGAAACTGCGCCTTCCTCTAGTCCAATCACCCACCTCTCTGTAGCGGTGAGCGTGCCTGATTCCTCCATCCTCATCTAACCTCCCGTGCAATTTCATCCTTGGTAAGCCGAACCGGGTATAAAACCAACACTGAGGATGTTGGGGAGTCGGTGTAGCTGAAAGTCAGTCAGTGGGATTAGTGTTCAGGAGTCATATATAAGTGGGAGCGTCTTAGTCATGTATTAGAATCGAGGAGAGGTTGTCTGGATTGTACTTAGTGCTTGCAAGGTTGATTCGGTTGATTGGGTTAGATACAGAGTGGATGAGGAAGTACTGGTTGTTCAGCTGAGCTAAGAGATGTAAGATGTATTGGCATATGATACTGTATATTGATGCGTGCTATGTCTTGTTATTGCATGCGAGAGATATTGGTGGTGGAAGAGCGCCTAGCTAGGTTGAAGCAAATGAGACGAGATGGCGTTATATACATATATCTCTCGTGAGTGATTAATGGGGATTCGTTTGGCGAGCAGCGTACGGCACGGCAGAGAGATCTCTGGATAATCCATTCATTCTACATCTGTAGATGGTCCTCGGATCACTACTAGAAGCCTTCGCGGTGCAGAGTACAGGAGCTCGAGGCAGGTAGATCTAGTTCCGCGAGAAGTTTGCGAATACGAGTAGACGTGCATGTAAGGGGACTTTGAGGGGGAACAAGAACAAGACATCGAAATTGTGCGTGGCGATCGATCGTATTGTATTACATTAAGGTCATCTACTTAAGCATCTCCCCGAGATACGACGCCGTGACCTTTGCGCTTCCAAAATTCATGCATGATGCGCCCCGTCCATACCCATATTTAGCATACAAAATAATATCCTACAACTATCATTCATCCATTCATCCTCGCTATCGCATTCGCATTCGCATACCCAAATTATATCACACCACGCCATCTCCCCTGGTTCCCCATTTACTGAGCAGCCTCCACGATCCAATTAGAATCCCAGTCGTCGCAGCCCTCGGCAAAAGTGACCGTAGCTGTAGTACTAGACGCAGCGCCTGGCCTCGAGGCTGGCTTTAGGATGCTGATGGGTGGAGTAGCCGTGGTTGCGGTTGTGGTTCCGGTCGTTGGGCCTCGGCGCTTGGATGTACGTTCCATGGCCGGGGGAGCCTTCTTGCTCGCAGCGGCAGCAGCAGCGGCGGCTTTCTGTTTAGCTTCGTATACCTCGTTGGCGCGCCGAGCCATGGCTTCTTGCTTTGCGGCGGCTGTGGGCGCGGGGTACGGTTAGTACTGTATACAGCGAGTCCCTGCGTTCAGGGTTGGCACTTACCGTTGATGACCTTGCTCTTGTCACTTGAGTTTCTGCGATGTGCTGCGGATTTAGCTTGGCTGTTCTTTCGCTGGGGCTGGGGAGCTGCGTGGGTTTGTTAGTGGAGGACTGGGAGATGGAGATGGTGGATGGGAGGGATTCTACCTTTTGTATGGGCTTGTGCTTGAGCTTGGGCTTGGGCTTGCTCTGCCCGTCGCGTGAATCGCTGTTGCTTCATGGCGGGATCTAGATACTGATCATCGATCGTGCAGGATGGTCGCGAGATGAATGCCTCCATTGCTTCTCTGGTGGAGCAACCAGGTGTTGTCCTGGGGAGGGTTAGTAAATCGGGACGCAGTATAGCGTTGATATTGTTCTTTTTGAGGTATGCCTGCAGCTTTGGATCGTTTGGTCGGTTGGTCGTGATGATTGTCTTTGGCAGATCCCAATCTTCCGAGTAGCTTGGTTCGGGGACAAAAGGGACAGCGCCAGGTGCGAGGGGGGTTCGTATTGGTTTGAAGGCATCCAAGGTGTGATATTCGGGTGTGGAGGAGATGCAAACTCCAGAGTCGCTCTTTGGTAGGGGGTCATTCTCATCCTGATGTCTGGTGCCTTGACGAGATTGTGCTTCGGGATTTTGACGCTTTCCGCCTTGAGTTGAATTGCCATGGGCATTGGTATCAGGAACATCATTTTGTTTCTGAATTGGCTCTTGCGGTGAAGGAAATGACACAAGAGTGCTACCGGTAGTGCTATTAGTTCCATAGCAAGTGCGAGCTGCATCGGAGTCGGCGTAACTGGTACGGGCAGACGAAGTCGGTGTCTCTGGGGATTCTCGGTACCGAAAGGTTATGCCGAAATTCGGCTCCTCCCACGGTTTGACAAGGCTTCGGACCGCTTCTCTTTCTCCGGTAACAGATCCTCCCACAATGGCAGCCCACTCCTCTGGGTCGTTCGAAACAATCGTCTGTTGACGGGACCATATGGCCATGGTTTCCTTGCGGATGAAGAGGTACTTTGCATTCCGTCCGGCGCAAAGAATGACGAGCTTGTTCAGGGTCTTGGTTTGGAAGATTGTGGAGGGGGATGGCAGACTGAACCAACTGAATTTACGGCGCGGGTTTGGATTGGAGGTCGCATTGCGCCGCTTTGAATTCTTTGGAGGCATGGCGTGTACGCTCCAAGTTGGCTTGGTTTCCTTCTGTTGTATCTTCTGGACGAGTCACAAGGTTGAGGATGGCATTTGTTTGCGATAAGTAGAGCGTGACGCCGTGTCGAAGTTAACAGTCAGGTTGCCTGTGAATTGGGAGTATGTAGCAACAGTGAATGGGTCGACGTGGGCGCGGGGTGGGAGTCTATGCCGCAAACCAGCTTCAGATCGAAACCATTAATAGGAGATCGGCGAGCAGCGGAAAAAAGCGAGGATACCAAAGGGGGAAAAGATGAGGCTCTCAGAAGAAAGATCGCAACTGGCGCAAAGCGAAGGGCTTGTTCAAAAGACCGTAAACTTACCACGTATCGCAAAAGAAGACCCTGCAAGAGTTCGGGACGCAGCAATAGAAGTGTAAGTAAGCAAGGTGTTGCTAGAAGAGGGGAATCGTGGAGGTTGTAGTATAGAAAATGGGGGCGCGGTGTGAATAGAGACAGGCGGCTCTGACCGAGCAACACAGCCTTGATACTCTCCCGACGCCGATACTTGCTGGGAGGGTTCTATGAAAGATATCCCTTTCATTGAATAGAGTTATCCGGTAACGTAGATGAAGACGATGGACCAAATTAGAAACGACGAGAGGGACTGAGAACGAAGGACAAAGACGAAGAGAATACACGGCCCGAGAATGAGTTGATTGATGAAGGGAGGGTAACTTTGTAACAGAGCTTGCCTTCTAGATAATTTGGAACATGGAGCGAGGATTCATCAATCTTCAACGCCTTCATTGAAAACTGCAAGAAGTAAACCCGACCAGTTATCAAGATATGACAATCAGTTATGAAAAGTCATTGTATGTCCAAAAGAGAGCGTTGAGTCAACTTGGGTTGGTAAAACGAAACGGGCGTACTCACTTATTAATCACTCACTCGGGTTGGGACATTCAGAAGCACATTGTACTTGGTGAATGGTACTGTTTGCCCGCCTGCCCTGATTAACCTCAAGCCCGAGTGCAAACCAGAAACCAGAAACCAGAAATCAAGAAAAGAAGTCTTATACCCGATTTAATTGTAGAGAAAATTAACTTTGAATAACATATAAACGCAGTAAAGTCAAAGCTTTCGTATTCCTAAAGGAAACTGGCAAAATAGTCGACTTTCCTGACTAGTACTATACTTGGTGAGAAAGGACGATGACTAGCGATTCGCGGATTGCATAAAATGGGGAATTATAGAACGAAAGAGCCATGATGGATTTGCATAATTGCCGTGAGCAATATATACCAATTCGAACCAGATACTAATGCTATACATAACCGTTTCAATGGATATGGGAGCATGGCCAGGCGGATTAGAGTTGCTCTTAGAACAGGACATTAAATCCAAATGGGTGGCATGCACACTGAGATGACACTTTCAATACAATACCAAGTCAGAACAATAGGAATGCTACAATACTAGTGAGTCACATTAGCTTCACGTACTCTCAAAAAGTGAAGTCGGATGAGATGAAGTTTGTCGTCTCTGAAGCTGCCCCATTTCGGCCTAGCTTATTTCGCACGTGGTAGGCCTTCTCAATCGAGCTTCGAGCTTGAGCTCCTCACCTACATCCTCCTCGCCCATTCCCAGAAACAGCAATAACTACAACTAAAGGTGCCAGCTTGGGTGCTGCCCATTTCCAATTCCCAGCAAGCAAGCCAAGCGATCCAAAACCAGCATGTCGGGTCCTACGAAATACGCCCTGGTTTCTCTCCCCACCTCCATCTCTCCCACCAACGACAAAGAAGAAGCTCTCGGAGCTCTGAAATCGACCATCGCGAATGATGGCGCCATAATCCCATTCAAGATCCCCGAATTCAAGATTGGAACGCTCGATGCTTTGGTGCAGCAGGCGGACGACCTGGCGAAGCTGGAGAGTGCTTGCCAGGTCGTGGTAGCCAAGGTGGGAGATTCGCTGCGGAGTCTGCTGGAGGGCGATGAGGAGAAGATCTCGCAGCAGAAGACGGTCAACGATAGTGGGTTCTTGAAGCTTGGGGTATTGCGGGCAGCGGTTGACCAATTCTATAGAGCCGGCTGATCAATACCTGCGGACTTTCAACTGGAACAAAGTCAAGTACCGTGCCGATAAACCGCTGGCAGAGCTTATCGACTCTTTGCAAAAGGTACCGATTCTTCTTCTAGAGGAATAGCAATGGCTAAATCTGCTCCAGGAACTTGCCAGCATTGACAACGATGTCAAATCAAAACTTAACCAGTACAATGGAGTCAAGACGAACCTTACCGCACTACAACGAAAACAAACGTGAGTACTGATGACGGAATTAGTATCTAGCTGACGAAATACAGAGGAAACCTCTCCACCAAATCCCTTACCCCCGTTGTCGATCCCAAAATCCTGGTCCAAGACTCTGAATACCTCGAGACTCACCTAGTCGTCGTTCCCTCGAATTTCAAAAAAGACTTTCTCAAAACCTACGAAACAATATCACCAATGGTTGTCCCTCGCTCAGCAAAGGAAGTAGCACACGATGACGAGTTCACGCTCTACGCAGCCACGACGTTCAAGAAACACAGCGCGGAGTTTCAGCACAAGTGCAGAGAGATGAAGTGGACGCCCAGGGATTACAAGTATGTTGAGGGCGGCAAGGAAGAAGAGCGGAAGGAGGTGGAGAGGGTTAGTAGGGATGAGAGGAAGATATGGGGTGAGGCGTTGAGGCTGGGACGTACGGGGTGGAGCGAAGCTGTCATGATATGGATTCACGTCTTGACTCTGCGAGTATTCGTGGAGACGGTCTTGCGATATGGCTTGCCTCTGGATTTCGTATGCGGTTTGGTCAAGGTATGCTGGGTTTCAATTGGAATGATTCTGTACTGACGATTTGACAGACAACCCCAAAGCTGGCGAAGAAAGCAAAGGCATCCCTCGATTCAAGCTATTCATACCTAGGAGGGAACGCATTTGGGCGAGATAACAAGGGACGAGTAACCAAGGATGATTCGGCCCTATCTTCAGAAATGGCAGCAGCAGGCGTAGGCGGTGGTGAAGGTAATGAGTACACTGCTTATGTGTATTACGACTTTGAGATTATATAGGTATCATGGACGGAACAAATCCCGGGTTGGCGCATTGGTGGCAGCAAGCATTGTACGAAACCACACGTTATGAGTATTCAATCCGCTTTTACGATCAAATATCATAACCGTTGTCATGAAATCTCATTCATATCTCTATTACGCCTTGATGCCTTCTGGAAGCAGCTTCTTCTCAACCAAGTACTTCATAATCTGCTGCACGCATTCTTCCACCGAACTCTTATCCGTATGCACCGTGATCTCAGCATTCACAGGCGCTTCATACGGCGCACTGATACCCGTGAAATTTGGAATCTCGCCCGCTCTCGCCTTCTTGTACAAGCCCTTCGGATCCCTCTTCTCTGCTTCTTCGACTGGGATATCGACAAATACTTCAATGAAAGGTATTGGTTCATCTACGTATTTTTGTATGTTAGGAGAGTTGAAAATGGGGGGGTGGAGAGGGGGGAAAGAGGAAGAGGAAGGGGAAGGAGAGGAGAAAACGAACCTTTGCTCGTTCCGACATCTGCGTGTAAATCCCGGGCGATTTTTCGATCGGATATATACGGCGAGATGAAGGACGTGAGCGCAATCGTCGATGCGTCTGCGAAGAGTTTCGCTACCTGTTGTACATATCAGCCAGTTCCATTCCACTTCCACTTCAATCCATCCATCCATCCATCCATCCATCCATCCAATTTCCCCCTCCCCTCCATCCTTTCCTTTCCTTTCCTTTCCTTTCCTTTCCTTTCCTTTCCTTTCCCCCAAACCCCAACCCAAACCCAGAAAGCAAAAGCAAAAACACACCTCACCAATCCTCCTAATATTCTCATTCCGATCGCGCTCACCAAACCCCAGATCGCGATTCAGCCCAAAGCGCACATTATCGCCGTCCAGGCGGTACGCGCTCAGGCCCAAGTGCAGCAGGTGCTGCTCGAGCGCGGTCGCGATGGTGGATTTTCCGGATGCGGAGAGGCCGGTGAACCAGAGGGTTAGGCCGCGTTGGGAGCGCAGGGTGGTGCGCTCGGTGCGGGTTAGGGAGGGGTGCCAGGTTATGTTTCTATGGGGGGGGGAGGAGGGGG